>JAYMTK010000231.1:0-26216 GCA_036897405.1 Pelargonium myrrhifolium
TATCAGTTGCACTAATAAGGTGGTGACACCTCATTTAAAATCATGGATCTGGACGGGTCGCTCCGCTCTCCCAAATTTACTTGGGTGGATATAAGTGATTTTAAATGAGGTGTCATCACCTCATTGGTTTTGTTAATTTGCAATGATATAACTTTATATCATTCAACTGATATACATTTTACTCATATATATATCAGAAGATATGTTAACTGCAGAAGTCAACCTCCTCGTCAAATTCATCAAGGGTGATGGAATAAAATTACCAATTATAAACTCAATATAGTCTCTTATCAGGAAAATATATATCAGAAGAAATCGTGATCTATTTCAAATTTATTCCAGTGTGAATTCTCTACTGCCAAGCCTAACATAATTCCCCCACAAGAAATGTAACTAACCACAAAGTTGTAAGACATATTTGATGCAACTCATTGAGTTCCTTACGTGTAGACTAATATACTACACCAGACCTCCCCTCACCTCGCCTGAACTAAGGATTAAGGAATGTACATCTAAGCATTTTACGAATGGTCACATGTCCGATGGCTTTGGAACTTCCCGGAGCTGTACTGAATGGTCGTAGCAGTGATAAAAGCCGAAGTGCGGGAATCTCTCGTACCATGTGTCCTGCGGCTCATGAGTGTCCCAGTGCTCACCGCTGCTGCTCTTCCCATACTTGTGCACCCATCCAGAACCATTGTGCCCTTCGCCCCAAGTGCGGTTCCACCTCTCCCCATACTTACCTGCCCACCACGTTTCCCCCTGCTTCACACCATGACCATTTGGATCGAAATTTTCATCCCATTTGTCGCCCCATTTTGTCCAACCTCCATCCTCACTGCGTTCTGCCCATTTGTCGGTATATTTTATGCTACCACCCTTCCCGTCATACTCTTCACCCCACCTGCCAAACACAGCACATCAAAAACATACAGATAACATTACATATCTTTCGTAAGGAATTAGTCCATTAATTGACCTTTTCTAATGGTGTCTTAAGGGCAAGAGGAACATCAGTCTACACAAACATTTCACATCTCACTACAATGCAATTTACTCTATGAGATTCAGTGTCCAAAACCCACTGAGAGAAGGAAATTGGGGAACTCCAGGTTGCCTTATCAGCAAAGAAATTAACATGGATTTTTAAATATAACTTGTTTGTGAAGATTCAAAGCACAAGATTCTGTACTACATGAAATTAGTTACCTTTCATGCCAAACATGAGCATGACCAGCATCAAGGGGTGTTGTTGGGTCAATGCTGCACCATTTATGGGCCCATTTGTCTGCTTGGCCAGAGGAATTGTAATGTTCCCACCACTGCTCTTGCCATTCATCCCCATTTCCATTCTTCCCCCACTTGTCTGCAGTCTTCTCAAGATGTACAAGTCCAGAATCCTAACCAACACAAACAACTGGAGCTTCAGTTTTTTCTTAATTAGTTTATAGAAGCATACAACTATCACAAACTTCAAAAAAAAAAAATTATAAAAGAGCTTTCTCAAAATGAATGTCTGGTATATATTTTTATGTTTTGGAAAAAAATTAAGGACAAGTGAGTTAGTGTTGAACTTTTCTTTCATATATACTCAATCTTTGAACTATGGTCATTCTTCTTGAAAGCAGACCGACAAGTGCATGACTGTATGAGCCACCCAGTTGGTTCAGTGGAGATGCACAGGGACTAACTCAGGGCTGGACCAAATGGTGTTCAAGTAACATACATCATCAAAAAGGTTTTTGCTTGATTCAATAATTTATAAAAAGGTTAAGACTAAATTGTTTATTCCAAGACACTGTGAATGCAAATTTACAAAAGTTTTCCCAGAAACATGTAATGAGCCAACCCTCTAGTATATTTTATTGGAACAGAATTTATTGTTGATTTTAGTTCTTGTTTCACCCACAAATAATTATTGTGAAGGATGTTTCTTCCAAGTCTATTCCCTTCTGTTTTTAGTTTACCTATTTATAGTGAGGACAAAAGTGGAAGATTCTTGCTAGATTAATATCTAAGGTGCTTGCATCAAAGCCTTAATCTTAGTTTCTAGATATAAGGTAAAGGAGGCTATTGATTAATTATGATCAAAATAAACACTGTTAGTACTGCGAAAAAGGAAAACATCTTGACTTCAAAAATCTTAATTCCATAATGCCTTTTCTGATCAAATGCATTTGATATATGTATGTACCATAGCTGAGAAAAAATATTTTAGTATGCATGACTGTTCTCTCCTTGAAATAGTTATTTAACTTCTTAAGGTTGCACTAGAATGCATTGAACCGTATCAGTATATGTATTCAGTCCATTAACATTGGATAACATATGGGTTGAATCCAATTAGACCTGTATTATATGATGCAATACACAAAAGGTCAATAATTGATATTCAGAAGTCCAGTTCCTACTAACCTGCCGCATGGATTCTCTCCAATACTCGCGCCAAACACTTCCAGTCGCATCGCGTCCAGATTTCTCTGCACCAAGCTCCTTGTAGCCAAACTCATCAGAAGCCTCCCAGTACTTCTCTTGCCACTCAACAACTTGGTCAGCACTAACGCCTCTTGTCAATGTCCACTTGCACATTACACCATCAGGTCTCTGTTCAATTCCCGTCTCCTTCCACCACCTCGATCCATCCGGACGAACCCCATCGGGCAATGACTCCTCCACCTTATCAAGAGCTTGAACCGCTTCAGCTGCAAGTGCGGAAAATTCAACATTATGTTGAAGTTCCTCTTTCAAGGAAGGTATTTCTGCAGTGGATTCTGAGACTTCCAGTTTTTCAACTTCCAACAGTGACTGAAGAGGTGGAAGAGGAGGGTTGTGATCACTAAGTTTACTCTCAAATTGAAGTGGCAGAACCTCTTTGGTTCGCTCCTTCTCCGCCAATGGCTTCGTCTGAGGTTGAAACGCCGGAGTGGTTCTAGCTGTCTGCAGATTACTGAAATCATCTATTCGGCTATCACTATCAGTAGGAGGAGTCCAGGACCAAAAATCTGGACCTGGAGTTCCATTTCCAGAAGTTTCTGATCTAGGAACAAAAATGCTTCCACTCTGCATTCCTGGTGAAATTCGAGATTCACAAGTGGTAGTGTGCATTAGGATTGAGCCAAAACAGTTTCAAAATCAATTATCTGAAAAGGTCAAATTCAATTTCAAAATCATGATACCTTGTGGAGCCTCCTTTTTCCTTCCATTCCGCCCCAAAATTGGCTCCTTCGGACTCATCGGATCCAGATCCTCCGATTCACCTGATTCCGCCTCCTGCTTCGCCACAGTCTCCTTCAGTGCGGCGCGAGCGGCGGCGATGGCCGCAGCCGCCCGATCTATGACCTGCATTCGCTGAATCCGGTCCCTCTCCTCCTTCGACACTTCGAGAATCTTCTCGAACTCCTCGCTCTTCTTCTCCAAATTCTCGACAGCAGCACCGCCGAGCAGACCGTCGCCGCGATTGTCGACGACGGCCGTGTTCTCGGCGATCTTCTGGAACTCGATGGCCTTCCGGCCTCGGTCCACCGCGTTCTTCCACATGTCGAGGTACGAGTTCCCGCCATCGGAGGCCCTGGCCCTCCAGTACTTGATTCTCAGCATCGGCCGCCTCACGGCGAAAGCGAAGGCCCTGTGGGGGAAGATGAGGGAGGCGCAAGGGGTGGTGGCACCGAGATGGGACGCCATTTCGCCGCCGGGAAGGAAAATGCAGAGAGAGCGTAAGTGGCGATGATCGTTTTTTATTTTTTGTTCTGGAGCTGTGAAGTGGATATTATGATTTTTGAAACGTCTACTTCTCAATCATAGTTCACTGATTTTTTGGGATTTCATAAATTCTATCAGTTGGAATCTCATTCAGGCGTGATGACGAGCTGCTGCTTTTTTTCACCTGGGAGTGACACGTAGACTCGGGTCTCGCACGAGTGGCGCACCACGTGGCGTATTTCGAATTCATGCGATAAGGTTGACGGATCTCAACCGTGCCAAGATTCTCTCCTCCTGGGTTGGTTATTTGGATTTTTTAAACTTGCATAAATTTATCCAAGAGTGTGATAGAGATAAAGTTTATTGACTTGATTCAAAATTTACAAACATTATTTCTCTTAAAGTAAATAAACATGAAATATATGAACATGCATCACTATACATACTAATAAATAAAAACAAAAATTGGATTATTAGAGCCTCCCGACACCTAATTATACACATTAGTCATACATACATATAACAAAACTTGAACGCAGTGGTGGCTGTCTAGAAAATAAAGGAGCCTTTTGGTGGATGAAAGTCCGGCGGTCCTACTGGCGGAGGCAGTATTCCAGGCAGCTTCGGAGGTAGTTCCGGTGGGTGGGGCGGAACCGTATCCGGCGCCGGGAATTTCGGGCCGGAAACTGGGGGCAGGGGAGTTGGAATCTTGATCTTTGGTATGGGTTTGGGTATGTAGTTGGGAGGTTGAGGCACATCCGGTGGAATATAAGATAATTGGCGACTTGGAAGTAACAAAATTGTGATTGCTGCACCAAACGTGTTGGGAGGTTTTGCTATAATGGTGGACGAATTTTTCAAGAGACGGGACAACATCATTGCAGATATGTTACAAATCTTGGTTGCTAGTGTTTGTAGTGGTTGATATATACAGTATTTGTGAGGGAGGGATGAAATGGAACGGGGAGGAAGTGACACGTGTGCTGAGGTGGCAGTATGGTACAAGTGTCTGCCATGCATGAATTCAAGAGTTGTCAGAATTATTTTCCTCGAGGCTTGAACGCGTGGAATTCTGCCTCAGTGACTAGAAGACACTTCTTTGATAGGCAGAATCTATGGGAATGAGCTTTACTTTCTTTTTCTTTTTTTACTTTTTTGAATAAAAAAGGAAAAAAAATAGATTCAAACACAAAAATTCAGAATAAATTGAATCTGAACATAAAAGTTTGCAGAACTGAATTAGATCTTTTACCATTGTGTTCTATTGTAAGTGGTAATTCTAGTTCTTGAAAATGGTAGTAGTGTTATCAATGAAGCACTAATTGTCTTATTGATCCAACAAGCTCTCCCCTTGAGACAGGGAGATGTAAAAGTCAACTGTTGGGTTGGGCTGGGCTTGGTGGAGAAGGAAGCCCAGCCCGAAACACGATAGTGAGAGTGAGAGCAGCAAACAGTCACGGACACTACACTACTGAAACTGAAACTGAAACAGAGACACCCATCTATCTATCTATATAAGTTATAACAGAGACCAGATCACCAAAGTACGTTTCTGAGACTGCATTTCAATTCCCAATCCATTCCACTTCAGGGTCGGTTTCCTTGACGCTCACAGTCAGCGCGTATCATCCACGCTCTTGCGGATGACCTGAGAATAGATGAATTCAAATCCACCTGCTACGTAGAAATGAACAAAAATGCCGAATTACAGAGCACGCGTAAAGAAAAGCCAAAAAGCAAAACTAAATCATCAGAGAGAGAGAGAGGAAAAAGGACCTTTATTCGTTTCTTTATTTCACCAAAAACACGTTAGTTACATTTCAGTAACCAACAAACAAAACACAAATCTGAATCAACATCTCTCACTCTTCAACCACACCACACCACACCACAGTTGCTGCTTTGCTTGCTTGCTGGCTGGCTGGTTATGCATAAATAATTAAATAAATAAATAAATGGGGTCCATATTATAGCTTTAATTAATTAATTAGATTGATTCTGTTTCAGAATTTCTTGTTCCTTGTCTTTATAATCAAAATAAATCACCAGCTGTGGTGTTCTCAGGTCATTTTAGTGCATCATCGAGATGCGGGTCGGCGACCCACCACATCCGCAAGTACAACCCATCAGCTTCAGGCTCAATTCTTTGGGATTGGGAGGACCCTCCGATAGCAGAGGAAAACACAGGCTTCAGGCTGACCTCAACCGCCTCCACCATCAAACCAGATTCTTACAGGTTCTCTCTCTCTTTTCTTTCTCTTCATATTTGTATCAATTACTGGACTCCAATTGCCTTTTGTTGCTTCTTCTCACTGATTGTTCTATTATGAGAAACAACATGAAACCAAAAACATAGCACACTACTTGAAGTGATAATTTGTACAAGTTGTTCAATTTCTTTGGGCTTCATACTGTTCCATTGGGATTTAAACTATGTGGGGTGGGGACCTACTCACTCAAATTCTTTGTCACCATCTCTCATCTAGCAAATCAGATACACAAATTCCAACTATTTCACATTTCCTATAGCAGCAAATGTAACAAAAATGTACAATGAAAATTACTAGACTGAAGTAAGGTTCTATTTTTGACCAGAATTATGAGAATTTATAATATCTTGACAAGGTATGCTCCATGCTTGGGAATGTTTTTCTAACCTTACTCCCTGTCATAGTTGTCAGTATATATATATATAGTGATTTATATAATAGTTCATGCTTCATACATCAACTACGGATATGAATCCTCACAAATCCCATTTAAATGATGGCTAAACCGGTCTTCTGTCTTATGATAGATATACTTCTGATAATGATAATATAGCTTTCAAGATAACTTGTAGCTTGTGGAGGGCCACTTCGTACTTGGCTTAATAGAGTGGTACATACAATATATATATATATATATATATGGGACATATACCTTTAGTGACTGCCTTTCAGTTTTGATGGTCTTCTGAGGTCTAGATCACCTTAGTCTCTTGTGCATCAAGGCTGTTTCCGACCTGGGCCTAGAACCTACAAACTGCCATTTGTGATTTGAATCGATATATTGTTAGATATCAAAGTAAGGATTTTAACTTAACATGAAAGTCTTTCTTTTGAAAAGATCTTCAAGGATGGTTTTGTTTCAACTTACCTAGATAATGTATGGTTATGGTTGGTGCTTTCAAATGCATTTTAATTTAGAGGGCACCATGAAGAATGTAAAGTTAAGAAATGTTGGTAATTTGTATCTTATTTGCGAAATGAAGTGTGCATATACCTCAGGTTTATTTTACTTTACATGCCATTTCATTTTCCATCTTGCTAAGATGAAAAGCGCTGCGGCACCACATTCTCCCTCTCCTTTCTTTTGGTTACATTTTAGTTGGGATATGTTAGGAAAAACACACAAGATGAACTTACATGTAGGCTTTGTTCAATTAAATGTAGATGTAACTCCATAATTTTTCTAGCTTGTATACATAAAGCTGTTCCTTACAATTGAATGCACTTGAATGCATATTTTCAAGTTTTTTTCTCTCTCTTACTGTTTGTGAACATTTGGCTTTCACTTCCCGCAATTTTAATTGAAGGGCCGGCCTTTTAAGTCCTATGAATCATTCTGGCGGCAAATGATAGATGACATATGATTCAATTTTTCTTCCGAAGTTGAATTGGCTGGTTCTGGAAATGCTTTGCTTTGTTTCTAAGAATGATGAGCACATTTCCAGTTATTCCTTTAATACTCCATCATTTGATTGGTACAAATAAACATCAAACATGTCTGAATGTTGTAAGTTTCTGTAAGTACATATATTTTTTATGGTCTGTATTGTTTATTCTATTGAACAAAGAGGTAAAAATATAATATTCTGAGATATTTATATAAAGAACAAAGTTCAATAGGGTTAGAAATAATGAAATCCTCGGTTTATGGGATTCTTTCACGTCGGGCAGATGGGGAAGCTGACATAGCTCCATATATTTGAATAATTCATCTGTGCTTGCTATCATTAGTGGAAGATCTCAACGAGTTTAGTGGAAATGGCATTCTACATTTTGCAGAAACGACATGGATTGCCCATTTTAGGAAGATGGTATTCATTGAATAAAGTTCAAGATTAAGTACAGGATAGATTCAGTATGGGGTACACATAGGGCCACTCTGCTGAAGAGGTGCACAAGAATTTGGTTCCGAGCATAATATTTTGAGACTTAAGGTTCATTGAGGGTTTTATTTAAGACCTGCGGCTCACCAGTAGAAAAAGAAGAGAAAGAGAACAGGAAAAATAATCCACCATACATCGTGGAGAGAGCGCCCTTAAATAGATTAGACGTTAAACAAATAAAATCATTCAGGATTGTAGATCTATAGTGAATGAATAGGTGCTAGGGATCTTAACTCGAGCTGCAATGAATCATGCAAATAAATTACTCCAAATATGATGCTGCATCACTTATTTGTCAAGAGTTTGAAAAAATGGTTAAAGTTGTTATGATGAGCAGAAAGATAATAAACTTTTCAAATCTGTGCGCATACACCTGCATTAAGATTTATGACGGTCAGCTCTGTCATGTACTCATGTTCAATATCATTGATTTGCATTGATTGTGAACTTGTGATTGAATCATTATATTTCCTTTAAACCCGAGCTAAAGAAGTTAATAGTCTCAACTGAAACTAGCCATAAGACAGGCAGTTCCATGAATCCATCCCTTGATGAGAATCACAAAGTTGAATGCATTGTCACATATTAGTATAATTGTATAAATCCCTTTGAAAATGTTCTAGTTGGATTGAAGGACCGACTAATTATCAGCCGATCAATTGATTGAATAGGATTTACTACTCCAAAAATCATTGGAGAAAACAAATGTTTTCGGGTTACTAAAATACCCCGACCATAAAAGCTGTATCAACCATGCATTTGAAGTTTTATCTTCTAGAATTGTTTTTCTTTTCAGTTTAGTGGTTAGAGTCATGTAAAGCTGCATAGGCATCAACATCGGGCAGAAATAGTGTAGCAGGCCTATTAGCCATAGAAATCCAAATAATTTATCTTACTTCAGACATTTTCAATTTTGAAATCACCGGTTGGTTGAGTATCCAGTCTCTATGAATTTCAGTACACTTTATGTCTGACTGATATTGTAATATCTTAACCGTGTATCCAGGAAGAGCTGGACCAGCTAGAAAAAATGGAGAAGGCTTCAGCAGCTTGCAAGGAGTAAGTATATTCCTGGTGCTCCTTTCAATATTATTTGCGGATTTGTTATGAATATAACCAATTTGTAAACTGGTTATACTTGTAAACATCAGGATGCTGAGTAATGTGGAAACAAAGCCCGACCCGCTTCTGCCACTGTAATATGCTTCAATTCTAAAACTTCAATTGTAGTAGTAGTTTGCAGTATTTTCAGCTGATCATCTTTCTCATTTACGGAATCTCGGTTTGCTGCAGAACAAATGGCCCTTTAAATCCAGCATGGGATCGCTGGTTCGAAGGCCCCCAAGAGTCAAAGCGCTGCAGATGCTGGATACTGTGATGTTTCGTGCTAATTCCAGTGTTAACTTCCATTACCATTTATTGGCATAGGCTTGATTACAGCATATTTGATATTGGCAATGTTCAGTGAAATGCTTCAATGTGCAGAAAAATGACAATTTGAGAGCCACACTTCCTAATTTGCAGATGTTTAGTGATACTGAAAGTGCTCCATTATGCAGGACACACCAATATTTTCATAATTGAAATGGAGAAAAAACGATTTTAGAATCTATAGATTTGCTCACATATAAGCAGCATTCATACAGTTAATTGGTACACAAGAATTTGATTTGCAAGCATTGTTTGAACCCATGAAACATGAAACTGAATGAACCCTTTTCTCCTTTTGTTTAGTTTATTTCCTTGTTCTGTTCTTCAACTAGGCGCTTTCCCAGTAACCTGCTGGGCAATCCAGCCAAGGCCATCATATAGCCCATCACCAGTGAGAGCACAGCAGGCTTGGATGTGCCAATCGTGATTTTTGATGCTATGAAGAGAAAGGGCGTCGGTGATCTCAGCTGGGGTCATCGCATCCTTGATGTCTTGTTTGTTCGCAAAGACTAGAACAACAGAATGTTGGAGATCCTCATGCCCCAGCAGCCTGAAGAGTTCGTCCTTCATTATGGAGATCCTGGCTCGATCAGTACTGTCTATAACTACAATGATAGCATGAGTTCCGCGATAATATGTTGCCCATGAAGTTCTCAGTCTTTCTTGACCACCAAGATCCCAAACCTGAAATGTCATATTTGGCAAATATAAGATTCAGATATAAATAAACCTGAATGCAATAACCAAATGTGCATCCCAAAAATATGTCCAGATTGTATCTAAATACCAAACAATTAAATGAGGTGGCTCATGTTTGGGTCAATGGAAAGAAACAAAGCTTTAAGCTGGAGAAGCAGTGCTAAACACAAGAACTTTGCCCACTTTCAATGAGCCTACAGATTTTTATTTACTCGTATAACAGTCAGATCAGGTCTTTGAGAGTGTTGTCAAGGTAATAAAGCTTTAAAAGGATAAGCTTGTTTCAGGAAAATACTGATCAGCAAATTGAGTGTGGGGTACTACTCAGACCGGAACTAGATCAAGTTTCTTGCAAAAAAAAAAAAAAAAAAAGTTTTCTTTGCCCCTTCAAGGAGCACCTGTACTAATTCCTCCAAAGTTTAACTTGCCTACTGTGAGGCAAATTGTCACCTCCCATGTCTATGCACACTGGTGCACTGGTATGAAAGAGATTGAATGTATAATCCAATCAGTCATATCAATTCATTAACACCTTGTGCCTAATTTTAGCAAATCATCATGCCTGACCTTTTTATTTGTTTATTTGTTTCATAGTGTGATTACTATACAAGTATTTACGTATCATATAACAAAACAGTCCCCAAGGCACCAAGAAGAAGGCCCCTAAATTCCCAAGGGGTTACCATATCATCCCACATAAGGAATAATCGCAGTCTAATAACATATGTTCCAAGTCCTAGATAAAAAGTCTCAAGAAATGGTAAGCTCTGACTCCATCCCTCCTTAGCCGCGGCCCGCACATGCACGCACACACTAATTTCTTTAAAACCCCAGTAAATTTGTCATGTAAATCCTTATACACTTGCTCATGTAAAAGTGTTTCTCTTTCTTGCATGGGATGCACATACACACAAAGTCCTTGTTTTGCAAATAACACACAGTCAAAAGGGACAACCCCAAGAACTATGAAATCAGACATGAAATTGCAAGGAGATGATTTCATAGGAATATTTGAAATTCGAGAAATGCTACATTTGATGGTGATCTGGCCCCAATATGAGAGCAAGAATTCAAAAGTGCGTGGGAAACTGTGGCTAGCATTGCTCTTTGAAGTGTATATTTCTATTTGCCAAATGACCAAGTCGAGAAATTCTTCTCAAATTGATACTAAGGTGTTTCTGTATGCCAGAATTTCAATTTTAGCATGTAGAAGGGTTTTACATGTTTGTTACTAGCATAATTAGCTTTATGAGCCAATGCCCAATGGGTTCATATGGAAGCTAGGCTTTCAACATCTTCATTTCCTAACCCTACCCAAAGAAAAAGAGGGGAAGAAAGACCAAGGACACCATCCCCTTATACAAGACAAGGACAAAAATTGGCACTCATATAATAGGCATCCATACATGAAAGTTTCAACAAAGAGTGCTTAACAATAGTATATCTACACTTTCAGCAACAAAACATCAAAATAAAGCAAGCAGAAGGCTTTGAGGGGGAGCACACCTAATGGCCAATGAGCATAAAAATTAAGAGAAAATTAACCCTGATCATCTCAAGAGTTTGAGCATGTCAAGGAGAAAGATCATATCCTTTATGACTAATCACAAAACTAAGGGGACTCAACAACCAACCATGACAGTAACATCATTCATTCCAGACAATCACATGATTCACTTAATAAATTGTGCATATAGATATAGCATCTCAACTCAATATAGCTCATAAAAGAAATCTAGTCTAAATAAGTCATCAGCACCTGCATCTAATGAATTTCCTTTTTTTTCTTTTAAAACACACAACCGATCAAGTTTAATAACTTTCAAATTATTCTTCTCTACATACCATCACAGTAGCATATACTACATAAACTCATTACCTATAATATATCAAAACAAGGCAACAATGATAAAAAAATAAAAATAAAAAGTACCTCAAAACGAATGTTCTTGTAGACAAGCTCCTCAACGTTGCTCCCAACTGTGGGATGAGTAGTAACAACATCTCCCAAGTGCAATTTGTAAAGGGTGGTGGTCTTCCCAGCATTATCCAACCCTACCACCACAATCTTGTACTCCTTTGCAGGAAACAGCATGAACCAAAACTTTGATATGAACATCCCCATCTTACTCTTTTCAATAACCTAAACACCACAAACACACATTATCATGTCAATTTCAATATCAAAATAACAAAAAGAAAACACCCAATCTGATACGGAACAAACAAAAAACACTGAAATTGAGAAAAAGGAAAAGCACAATAATCACAGTTTTGGATCTGATTTGAAGATCGAAGGAAGAAGAAAAGAGCAAAATCGAAACCTGGCTTGATGGAGAATCAGGTGGCGTGAAGATGATCCAGAAGTAGCAGAGAGAGAGAATCGTAGACAAACTGAATTGGATTTTTGCTTTCGATTCGATCAAAAGGAAGGAGAAAATATATTTATGAATATAATAAAAAATAAATAATGGTGCGATCTGTTCTGGTTTTTGTTTTGCGGATAAAGTGAGAATATGGAACTCACGATGATTTATGATTTATCGACGTGGAACTGGGTGTCTGTGCCACAGTGGCTGGTGACGTGTATGCTGATTGTATTCGAACAGCCTAGGAAAAATACACAAGTAGTTCAACGTTTTCTCAATTAATTAGTATTTGACAAAATGGATCTAGACCCTTGTCCTTCTTATTTAGGGGAAATTACATATGGGTACTTTTATTTGAAAGTCAGTTGCACAAAAGTATCCTGAACTTGTCAAAGTTACTTTAAGATGTTATCAACTATCCATTTTGAGAATCGTTAGAGTTTCCATCCGTTGGTCATGAAAAAAATTAAAATGTCTTCAACAGTGTTATGTGTTAAAAGGTAAAGGCAAGTTTAACTTTTTGAATCCTTTCATATTCTTCTCATCTTATTCTTTTCATGATCTTCTCTCATTTCTTTGTGTTTGGGAGAGGAACCCTAATCTTAGAGACCGACATTGACGAAGTGAAGAGGAATGACTTGAATTGGAAGCATTTGTCCCAATTAAAAATTTATGACATAAGTAAGTAATAAATAGTAAATACCCTTTTGATTTTAAGAAAATAAGATTGACATTTGAAACAACAGTTTCTCTCTCTTGAACTTCACCTGATTCTCTGGCCACGGAGGAAGACGGCAGAGAGGCGGAGGATGGAGCAGTGCTTGGCGACGAAGCAAATTGAAGAACATCTGTCACGGTTTGCAACCAAGAATTTGTTTTCTTTGAAACTACAGATTAAGAAAAATTTATTCTTGAAATTTTCTTCTGGAGTTTAAGAAAAAAAAAAAACCAAAATAACAATAATGAAAACCGAAAGTGCAGTAGTTCAAACAAATGAAAATAGATTCTAGTGACATCTTCAAATTTGAAGAAAATCCAAATGCTTAGAACCATTTTACCCTTAATATTTAGTATTCAACAAGTACCCGAATAGAAGAGAAATGGATATCCATTGTATTGGATTTGATCCAAATATTGGGCCAAAACTCAAAAGGTATATGCTTCTACAAGTTTTGACCGTGGGCATATCCAAATACTCCACGTGTACATCACTCACACGTCAGCAGCCCTTTTCCCTCTCGTCAGCCACGTAACCAAACGACGTCCGTTGGCTGCTCAGCGACAACTCCTAAGGTTTTTTAGCTGGATCACATAGAGAGTACACTCCTGAAAACAGCACTTCCTCTTCGTTATCTCCGCCCCTTTCTCTATACAAATCTCCCCATAAAACTCCTCTCACACTCTCTGCTCATTTCTACTACATCTCTCTCTCCAGATCCTCCGTCGTCTCCGCCGCTACTGGAGGCTTACACCGCCGGAAAAAACCGGTCACCATGTCGTCCCAGTCGCTCAACCTCTTCACCCCTACCTCCCGCTCCCACAACCTCGCCCTCCCAAACCAATCCTACCCGAAAACCTCTCTCTCCGCCACCGTCCGTCAGTTCCCGCTCAACAGGAACCACCGCCCCCTCGTCATTAGGGCCTCTTCTTCCGATCCCGACTCTACGGCGCCTAAGGCTGTGATCTCCGACAACGGCGTCGGAGCTGGGGTTTTGCCCCAGTATACGCCTCCGGCGGCGGCGGGAGGCGATACGGGGTCATTGGAGGTGGATACTGTGACGGAGGCCGAGCTGAAGGAGAATGGCTTCCGGAGCACTCGCCGGACCAAGCTCATCTGCACGATTGGCCCGGCCACGTGCGGGTTCGAGCAGCTGGAGGCGCTCGCTGTTGGGGGCATGAATGTGGCTCGCATTAATATGTGTCATGGGACGCGCGAGTGGCATCGCAGCGTGATCCAGCGTGTGAGGAGGTTGAATGAGGAAAAGGGCTACGCTGTGGCTATTATGATGGATACTGAAGGGAGTGAGATTCACATGGGAGATTTTGGGGGTGCTTCATCCGCCAAAGCTGAGGTAAATTTATTTCCTCTTTGTACTGTTCATTGTAGTTTTACACTAATTGAGCTTAATTGTGACATTAGGTTTGATGTATTTGGGCGTCTGTGTAATCTGGTTTATGTTTATTGCTATTGAAACTTCTAACCCTATGTTCTCTTGTTGTTTGAGTGCATTATCTGAACTTGCTATGTTGGAAGATGGGCAGCGATTACTAATTATGTGCATTGATGTCATTTGGAGTTTTTTTAGATGAGTTCACATATTCATATATTTGTGATACAGTCCTGAGATACTTAGTTAAATATGTTAGTTCGTTTCCTATTCAGAAGTTTTTCTTGCTAAGTGATTTTGGTGGAAGAACATCTGAACATGAAAGTAAAATGGTTCTTGTTTTGGTCTGTGTTGGATGGTTATTAACTCGAAATATTAAATTTGCTCAATTCTTTGTCTGTTTGATTTCATAAAGTGGTCAAGTGAAAAAATTATATAAACAAAGTGTCAAGTAAGTTATCCAACTTCAACATATGATCAGCGGCGCTATATTAGTTGTAACTGATAACTTGTGAGTGAATAATCAATATTATGTACCCAAGCTAGATGTATCGATGAGTGATCAAAATGATGGAACCACCATTCTTGTGCACACTTCGCTCTATTTTTTGTAGTTTAGATGGGACACTGCCATCGATTTACATCTAGATCCAAGGGGTGAAAATTTAAGTCAAATTTGATGGCTCTTGTGCACCTTAAAATAAATCATGAGCATGTAGTATATAGCTAGGCAATTCTATCTAATGAATATATGTAAGAAAACATGATGATATCACCCTTTCATTGCATTGGACACTAAGCCTCGTTCCTTAAATATGAGCATTACCAGGATAGACAGTTCATTGGGTGAATCATGATGTTAACCCAAGAAAACTTGATGGTGCTGCACACCATTGCATTGGATACTAAGCTTGTGTTTAGAATGGTATCTTACTCAAGTTTGTTGCCTAACTTGGTTTGAAAAGATACATTGTTGAGGAAGGCTTCTATTCTCAAGAAATGGGGATGATAAGCTGATGTTTGTTAGAGCTGTACTGTATGGATTATCATAATTAGATGATGCTGTGCAGTGTTAATATATGTTTGCAGTATCTTTGGATATGATAAGCAAGCAGTGGCTACTTTAGTAGAACCATATATGTGAAGTAGTTTATTAGGTCCTGTCTTTGAGTTTCCCACCTTCAGTGATATGCTAATGTAATGAGGAACTTTTACCTTTCCATTTATTTTTTGACCATACATATAATAATGTTCTGTGACCAAGTGTTGATAATTCTCTTGAGTTTTCTCTTTATTCTCCTATAGTTATACTTGGATGACCGGTGCTGAGTAGGCTGAGTTATTAGTAATTTCCAAACGATTCTTGTTAGGTTTGCTGAAATATTGGTCTAAGTTGAAGTTACTTTATGCTTCTATGATGGCACACAAATCTTGTTTTCTCTATGTTTGACCTTGTTCATATCGAAGTTAACTTTATTTGTGAATTATTATTTTTTAATGCAGGATGGCGAGATCTGGACATTTAGTGTCAGAGCCTTTGATTCAGCACTCCCAAAACACACCATCAATGTGAACTATGATGGTTTTGCTGAAGGTCATTCTTCAATGATGATCTTTTGATTAAGAACAAGTAAATTTAATTTTGTAAGAAACTATTTCTCTAACAGTATGTATTTTCCTATCACCACAGATGTGAAAGTGGGGGATGAACTCCTTGTTGATGGTGGCATGGTGAGGTTTGAGGTGATTGAGAAGATCGGTCCAGATGTCAAGTGCCTTTGTACCGATCCTGGATTGTTGCTGCCTCGGGCTAATTTGACTTTCTGGAGAGATGGTAGTCTTGTACGAGAGCGTAATGCCATGCTTCCTACGATATCATCCAAGGTTGGTCTCTTTTCAACTTTTTTTTTCTTCTTTCAACTGAATTCATTCAACTAAATCCAACATTCTGATGCTTAAAAAGTTATCATTGAAGACATGTTGTTACCTATGATTGATACATCAGAAATCCTCAATTGATACGAAGAGTTTTATGGGCTTCTTCCAGGAGCACATTTCAGATATCTCACTATCTTAAAAGTTGTAGTTTTATCTGTCAATTTCATGAACTAGTCCAGAACACCAATCACATGTGTCATGTCACTCTATTAACTGTTAAATTTACATGCAAACATTGTCTTCCATATTTTCCATTCACGCGCCATTCGATTTAATCAATTATATACCCTTTTATTAGCTATAACTGGATTTAAGAAACTCTGAAGGATCTAATCAGTTCCATATCCATCATATTAGGTTCTCTTTTCTTAAATTTTCATATCATAAATTATGTGCAATAGATATACATTATCTGAGACATGATTATCCCACTGTGAGTTACCAAAAGCTTTTATGGAAGGAATTCCTAGTCACACTGTAGTTTGAAGAACTTCAATTCTGCTTCAGTCACTTTTGGTAACACAAGTGTTTGGAATCCTCTTAACATGACCATCTAGTGTAATAATTAGATTTACCTCCGTCCCATATTAATTGGGCATGTAGGTTGGGATTGTTAAACCATGTCCATAGAAGACATGTATTCTTGAAAGTAGAAAGTAGAGATTTGGAGCATAGGATGAATTAGCTTTGATGAGATTCAGGAGTTTGAAGCACTTCTAGAATTTTGGCTGGGTGTAGTTAAATTGTTAATAATGTTTTTCGCTACAAGAAATCAAATTTTGGTCAATAATTCAGTAAACTGGATACTTAGTTCTGTTTACTAAAATATGAGTTAAGTTCATCCCTAGTTTTGAGAAGCTTTCAAAAAAAAAAAAAGTAAATTATGTTGTGGAAAAGTTGCTTCTCTCTTGGATGCTTGTATTATGAAAATTGGATATTTTTCTTTTTTGGGGTTCAAATGAATATACTCTTTGATAAGTTTAGAATAGCTTGCTGAAGTGTGTCTAATAATATTCATATTAGCAGTTGATGATCCAAGTGCTAGAGTACTCATTGTAAACCATTTCCACATTGAGAAAAAAAAAATGTTAATCAGGTCTGATGCTCAAGCTTTTCCTTTCTTCAGGATTGGTTGGACATTGATTTTGGGATTGCAGAGGGTGTTGAGTTCATAGCAATATCATTTGTCAAATCTGCTGAAGTAATCAAGCATCTAAAGAGCTATATTGCTGCACGTTCTCGTGATAGGTAAGCACCCTTATCTTACATTTGCTACTAAGAGCATCTCCAATGCTTAGCATTTTTTTGGGTGCTAAGAAAGAGGGAGAGTGTGCCACCTTATTATTTGGTGCTTAGCACCTCCTTAGCAATTTTCACTCCACTGCTTAGCACCCACCTAATAAATGCTAATCAGAGAGAGAATGTGAGACAAATCGAGCTTAGCATTAGGTGTTAAGCTTAGCATCTCCTCCTTAGCACCTCTTCTAGGGCATCCACAATGGGCAAAAAGCAAAGGTTACTAACCTTGGCATTCGTGCATTAACTCATACAAATTTTTTGGTTGAGCTGAATATACATTAACCGGGTAATAGATATGAACTGGTTGGTGGCATGATAATTTTGCCATTTGTCCAAAAAAGTCATTTGTTTTTTGTTTTTTCTCTTTTCTAGTAAATTTTGCTATTTTTGGTGCAAAACTTTGTTTTTTTTACTTCTCCATGTACAATCTTGTTTCTGGTACATAACTTTTTTCTTCTTTTTTTTTAAATGTTATCTTCTTTAATAATTAATAATATCTAATTTAAAATGTATAATTATTTAGTCAATTAAAATATAAATTTAGCATGATATAATGAAGAAATTATAAAATAAAATAAAAATATGATTATTTTAATAAAATACGAATTAGTGGGACCATTTTATTAACCTTTTAAAGGTTAACCATTGTAGAGTCTAAAATATCATCATTCTAATGAGATGATGTGTGCACAATGGGTCCACCTCATTAACCTTTTAATAGCTTAACCATTGTGGATGCCCTTACCTGGTCAATGTATATTCAGCTCAACCGAAAATTTTGTATGGGTTAATGCACGAATACCAAGGTTATTAACCTTTGGTTTTTGCCCATTGTGGATGCCCTTGGAGCATCTCCAATGAGAGGCTCTAAGAGGCTTAGCACCTTTTAAAGAAGTGCTAAGAGCATCCACAATGGTTAAGCTATTAAAAGCTTAATAAGGTGGACCCATTATGTACACATCATCTCATTAGAATGACGATATTTTAGACTCTACAATGGTTAATCTCTAAAAAGTTAATAGAATGGTCTCACTTATTTGTATTTTATTAAAATAATCATATTTTTATTTTATTTTATAAATTCTTCATTATATCATGCTAAAATTATATTTTAATTGACTAAATAATTATACATTTTAAATTAGATATTAATAATTACTCTCTCCGTCCCAAAATGAGTGTCTTGCTTCCTTTTCTAGTAAGTTAGTTATGCATGAATTGTCAATAATATCCTTATAAAAAGTTAGTTAGGATCTCTCAACACATGATTATGAGGATACAATTGTAAACATACCACACTGACTAACTTTTTCCGAATTTTTCTTAAAATAGAAAGGAGGACACTCATTTTGGGACGGAGGGAGTATTAAATAAGATAACATTTTAAAAAAAAAGTTATGTTCCAGAAACAAGAAAGTACATGGAGAAGTAAAACAAAAACAAAACAAAGTTCTGCACCAAAAATAGAAAAAATTACTAAAAATAGAGAAAAAATCAAATGACTTTTTTAAACAAATGGCAAAACTATCACGCCACCAACCAGTTCATATCTATTAAAGTGAGCCTCGTCTAACCTCCTCCCTCTTCTCCATTCACTGTACTGCCTAGTCCATTTCTGATCAGATGGATCATTTATTTGAGAGCTCGACTCACTAAGATCTCATCCACAGCTCATTTAGCAAAACCTTCTATACAGGAATAGAAAATAGATGAAGTGAAATGAGTTTTCCATGTTTGGATAAAATAATGGTAATTGTTAAATGGCTCCAACCCCAAAGCCTAAGCTTACAGGTAGAGAATTTGAGTGGCATATTTAGTTATCAACTGTCAAGTGATCTCAAACTGCACATTGATGCTCATGGACCCTATACCAAATCAGCTGTAGTACCATGTTAAATTACTCCAACCCAACAATTTTTTTATTTTCAAAGGCTTTTCTTTTCCTTCTATTTCCATTCATTGTCTGTTTTTGGTTACAAAATCATTGTGTTTGTGAACCCTAGTTGGAAGACATGTCATTTCTAAAAAGATAAATATTGGTTTTAGTCAAAGAGACTTTTTTTTTTATTAAAAATATTCCTTTTGTTGCATACTTGCATGTTTAGCATTTTTAACTGGGCTATTTTGTAAATGATTATCACATTCTTTTTAAATTGACAGTTGTATTAATTTGATGCTGCAGTGATATTTCTGTGATTGCAAAGATAGAGAGTATTGACTCATTAAAGAACTTGGAAGAGATCATCCAAGCATCAGATGGAGCTATGGTAGCAAGGGGGGATTTGGGTGCTCAGATACCATTGGAACAGGTCCCATCAGCTCAACAGAGGACTGTTCAGTTATGCAGGCAGCTAAATAAACCAGTCATTGTTGCGTCTCAATTACTTGAGTCCATGATTGAATTCCCAACACCCACCAGAGCTGAAGTAGCTGATGTATCTGAAGCAGTTAGACAGCGAGCAGATGCGTTGATGCTCTCTGGTGAATCAGCCATGGGACAGTACCCAGAGAAGGCATTGGCTGTTCTAAGAAGTGTCAGCCTAAGGATCGAGAGGTGGTGGAGGGAAGAGAAACGCCATGAAGCAATGGAACTTCGTGACATAGGATCTTCATTCTCAGACAGTATTTCAGTTGAGATCTGCAATTCTGCTGCTAAAATGGGTATGACTTCTTTGGCTCCAGATTTCTGTTCTTTTATATTTTGATATTCTTTCCCTCCTCTCATGTACTGGCATGCAGTCTATCTTTGTTCCCAAGTGACGTAGTAAATCTAATTAGGAGGCCAAGTGAAAATAAAGTGAGTCTGTATGTGATACGTACACTATTTGCCATAATGTGCTATGCCATAGAAGTAGTTGTCCTAAAGCTAAAACATCATTCCTTGATCTTTTGACATTTATGTAATGATATGTATAGCTCATGTTGCATATCTTGATATAATAGCTGTAGTCTCCAAAAGTCAAAACATCATTCCCATATATATATATGCTCCCCCTCTCCCCTTTTCATTATAACTAAGGCATATATATCTTCACAGACAATTTAGATTGCTTGTACATAATTTTCATTCATTCTCCATCCCCTTTCACTTCATTCCTCCTATCCCTTAAAAGATGAGGTCTAACTCGTACAAAAAATATCCAAGTAATGATCTTGAACTTTGATGTGGGTTTGATTGCAACTTTGCAGCTAACAATCTGGAGGTGGACGCAATTTTTGTGTACACAAAGACTGGACACATGGCATCTCTGTTGTCGCGTTGCAGGCCCGACTGTCCAATCTTTGCATTTACAACCACAACATCTGTGCGGAGGCGCCTGAACTTGCAGTGGGGCCTGATTCCGTTCCGGCTGAGCTTCTCTGATGACATGGAGAGCAACTTGAACAAGACCTTCTCCTTGCTCAAGGCTAGAGGAATGATCAAATCAGGTGACCTTGTCATTGCCGTCTCAGACATGTTGCAATCCATTCAAGTTATGAATGTTCCATAAACCCGTATGCTACAAGGATTTGCAAGGTTGTGGCGACAGTTTTTTGGTGTGGATCTTTGTTGCCAATCAGACTACTTGATCTTGGACAGTCAGTTTAATTTAAGTGCTCTATAAGAGTAATCGTGAGTGTCATCCTCCTCGGTTTGCTTGACTTCTCCTACTCCTGATTCATGCAGCAGGGCTAGACAGGCAGGTCAGTTGAGCTTGGATTGCATCTAGCCAGGGATCATACATACTACTATGCATTAGAGTGAGGAGTTTGTGTTTAGCTAAATGTATTTCCAAGTATAGTATGTAATTCTCCCTGTTTATTTGTGACAAATAAGGTAGTAACTGAACCCAGAAATTTGTGTTCAACTAGAAGTTTCATCAAATGAGGTTTTTATTCAGTGTCGGTACTTAAATATTATTTGGGTTTTTTATCAACAATAGAATATATAGAAACCTGAGGCTGAGGAGGCCAAACCGCAACAGAGTTGAGAATATTCATACAATTCGCAGATAAAGCAAGCACCCATACAGTCCGAGTAGTTGGAGAAACTCGGTGGAAGTAGTAGTAGATAATGTATATATATATGTGTGTGAGAATCTTGATTGGATTTTAGTTAGTTCCCTCTCCTCCTGCATGCAGTACAATAAAGAAGGGAAGTGACCCATGAAGGCATGCATTGCTTAGTTAGTTCATATAAAACCTAAAGCAATAATAGGCTATAATGGGCAGTAGGGTAGGCACTAGGCAGGCCTGACATTGACAAGCAGTACCAAGAAAAGAAGCCTATTTATTTATATCTATTACTACTATATGTGATATCATATCATATCATCAATTCACTCCCTACTCTACTCCTACTCAATATCAAAATAAATTCATCACTTCTTTTGAATATCCTTTTTCAGATGTTCAACTCATTACATCATCGATCCAATTTCACTCTTTTCCATTTCCTGTTTTTGTTCCTTTGGTTGGTTGAAAATGGCAACACTCACTCGCTAACAATTACATTACTACAAACAACCACTTGCATGCGCAACCTATTGGCTATTACATGGATATAGAGAAAGATGGATCAAAAATGAAAATCTTAGATGCATTTTATTCAAAACTAACATGCTTTACTGAAGCAAATAAACCAACAATCTCCCTTTCACATAGCATACATAGTCATAGAGAGAAGAAGGCAAAGAATATTTTTTCTACTATTAATTAGTTGTTGGTATGTATGTATGTGTGTGTGTTTTGTGCACAACCAAGCAAAGCCAATAATTCACTACACATATAATTCAGTGGACCCTTGTGTTGCCAAGTTGCAATTTCAATCACATACAATAACAAAAGTTTTGAGGTGACTTCAAAACCTACCTCAATATAATATAACATATATCTCTTTTATCTTAAATTATCTTCATTTTATTTTATTTTAAAATGAAAAGAGGATTATTTTTAGTAAACTTAATAATGTGCACACACCTTGTCAAGCTCGTGTTTGAGAGCTATTGGGGTTTTTCGCTCAGCGATTCAGATGGTGCACTTGTTTGCACATACCTCTGGATCTTTTGCTGGTGCGTTGGTTGGGTTGTTTGATCCTACTGTACTGTTGCCAGTTTCTGTTTAATGAATTTCCCTATTTTCAAAAAAATAATAATAATAATGTGCACACACCTTGAACAATCAATTTAAGTAGTGTACCCTCCTTTCCTCAGCCTCAGCTTCATTGAATAATACTGGTTTTATATGTTTAATAATATTAAGGATGTCTACTTATTGTAAATCACCAACTGGCTGTTGGATCAATGACAAGTGTTGTATTATTGTGTTATTTTATTAACCTAATCTTCTACTTGTTTATTAAAAATGTAAGAAGATATATATATATATATATATGTATTTTAATGCCATTAGTGGGCCTCTCAACAGATGGCCCATCATCCATCAATTGGACTTCTACCCATTTTGTTTAATTATTTATTGTTGCAATTACATTTTTAAGGTGAACCAATCCTCTTTCTCTTTCATAAGAAAACAAAATGTTACTATAACAATAATTTTTTTTTTTTTGGTAAAAAAAATAAGAAAGAAAGCAAGGCCTCTCATTTGAAAAGAAATGTATATTCAAACTTTGTAAAATTAACCATAATTGCAAAGAAGAATTTAGGGGAAACAAGAATCCAAGTTCACTTAAATAGGATGGATTTTAGTGGTAGGAGGGAGGGACATATAGACAAAGCTATCATTTCATTATAAAGTTTAATTTCCCTCTCTCTCTCTCTCTCTCTCATCTCATGAGGCTTGTGAAATTTGTATATAGCTTTATGTCGTCATCGGTCACTATCTTCATAAAGTAAAAATTGAAGAAACTTTTTTCATTTGTTGAGTTGAGATATCAACTTTGTTCTTATCGACACAAACATGAATTCAAGCTCAAGATTAATATTACTTGTACATTCATATATATATGTATTGGGTGTAGCTAATCCTCCTCCTCATCATCATCATCAACACAACTCATATATATGTTGTTCCCTATTTCCAACCTAATGGAATAATTTATTAACAACCAACGTTGGAAGTTCACTTCACTCACAAAATAAAATGGTGTTTCTATATTATATAGTATAATATAAATGCAGAGATATAACTATAAATTTGACAACAATAAATTAAATTATCCATAAGCTAGGTGTTGTCAATGCATGTGGATGTGAGTGATCATGAAGATCATCGACAATAACAAAGAAAATGAAATCTGGGTCCAAACCATGTAGTTTATATATATGTGTAATTGTATGAATTTGGTAATAGAATTTTCAGTAAGAAAGGTTAATTTGTAAATACGGAAATGAATTAAGAAATAAGTTTATACAGTAGGACAACTAATAGGTTATTATCTTTTCTGTTACGTCTTTGTCTTAACAAACTTTACACGTATATGTAAGATCAGTAACATGTTTATACATACTATAAAAGCAGAACCAAAAACTGGTTTATGATGCGAATTAAAACGTCACATCATCAAAATTAATTATGACACAAATTTTTACTTAATTATGTAATTGCTTCAAATGTCTTATAAGGTGTGTAAAATAGTATATTAGTGTAATTAAAAACTAAATTCACATAAGAATATATACCCAAATCCTAATCTTAACATTATGAAAGAGAAGAAGAAAGAAAATTTTAATCTCACAAGATAAACTACAAACACAAGTTGAATCCATTCCAAACCCTAATTGAGGCCTATAAATACCATCTTACTGTAAATTAATGTACGAAGTACTGTTAAGATGAATTCATCAACGTTTTTTATATTATTTTTTATATGTAGTTTTTTTTATATATACAGAAAGGTGTCGAAATCTTATTTAGCAATGGCCTAAGGAACCTTCAAAGAGTATTATATAAGTTTGAACAAAGAACCAATAGTGTTCAGGAAAGAGACTTTGCCTCTTAACCCTACCGTAGGGCTTTTGGCACCTTACTGAATCAAAGTGATCTCTTACACCAATATCAGTGGTCTGATATTCATTGTTCTTATTAATATTTCTCATGATACGTTTTTTCTTTATATGCATAGTAAATTGTAGTCAATAGCAGAATATTGATAATTTTTTTAATGTTTTTCCAGTCATGTGAACAATACAATATGAATGAATAATTCATAATTGATGTTAATACTCATTAGTTTAGAGTGTTAAATGTAAGTAATTTTATTAATAAATATTTTTTAGGTTCATTGATTTTGTTTAAATATAATAAAATCTATTTCAAATATTATTGTGCAAGCACAAGACTTAAACTAGTTGATTATAACAATAAAATAACTTTTTGAGATTCGAAGAAAATATATAAGATAAATAATTAACATATTATTTAACTTCTTTTATATATTGTGGTGACATGTACAACATTATTAAAAATTTACAAATACAATAGGTTGAGAAAAAGTAAAATAAAATAAAATATTATAGTTTTTTTTTAATAAATAAACAGATTATATTAATTGTTAAAGATAGAAGTATTATAAATGGAGAACAATGAGTAAACATAAAGACTATCTATCCTACGACTCCGGACCTGTATGACGGCCGACCATCATCTCAAAAGAGACATAAGTAGACAACGCAGATCGGCGAAAACAGAAAAATTCATATTCTCAAAATCACACGCACGTAACAAAATAACATAGCCAAGAAAATTAAAAAGACTTGTTCTAAAACTTAGATTAGCACCTAAAATCAAAGTACCGAACCACAATCTGAACCTAAAACTAAAATATCATTGTTACTTACCTTGAATTTGATTGTTAATTTTGTTTTTTTGTTTTTCTTCATTTTATAAAAATAAGAGAGCGTTTAATTTAGTTGGGTCCATTTTAGAAAATGAAGGCATCTCCTCCAACCACAACTCTTGTGGTACAAGAATTTCTACACATAGTTTTATAGCAAAATAGCAAAATTATATGATATGACATGATGGAATGGGATGGGATGTAAATTTATAATGTCATTATTATAAAGGTGTGGGGTCTTAACATATGAACAATATTGAAATTCAAGAGACAGAGACCCATTTCAATCCAACACTTCAAATTTCTAATTACATAAATTAGTTAACATCCAATTCCAAACCCAAATCCTAATTCTCCAACTGTTATATTTATGACTTTTAAATGGAAAATGACATTCATCAACTTTATTCATATTTCCCATTTCTTCTTCTTTAATGTTACCTCTTTTTGCCAAAATTTCCTTTATTATAATGACAAGACCCTTCTATTGTGGCTTCTTTCTTTGGCCTTGTTTGGTTTGTCTATTTCCCGTCTATAGAGGTTGAACGTCTATAGAGTTAATTGTCTATAGAGATTATTGTCTATAGAGGTTAATGTATTGTTTGGTAAAATTGTCTAAAGGAGGGTGTTAGTGTAAAATGACCTTAATGCCCTTTGAAATTTAACAAAAAAAGAATTGAATAAAATATATATTAAAATATTATGAAAATCTAATATACAAATACACAGAATAACAAATGGAA
>JAYMTK010000232.1:0-26195 GCA_036897405.1 Pelargonium myrrhifolium
ATACTTTAGCAGCCCAAATTTGTGTGCCTATAAATTGGATTTGAATCCAGGTTCAATTGTAATTGACCCCTTCCTATTGGTACACCTGGGATCTCCAGGCCCAACAAAATTTACTTGTTTTTTTTTTTTAATCCAAAGGTACATGTGTATTAACCATTGAGAAGCGTCGTTCACATATACAAATATAAGAAAAGCAAGTTAACCCTATTTAAGTAACCAAAGTGCTACTGGGTAAGACGCAATTTTACCACCGCATACATACAGGACACGAGACTAACTTTTGTTTTTCATGTATCACTACTCAATCCTAATACCGAAAAGTGGAAGAAAAAACAAATCAAGCAAAATATCCAAACAAAACAATAAAATAAAGTCCAGATAAAATAAAAAATTAAGAAAACACATTAAAATTGCTCGAGTTGTGCCAACACCCGAGCCTCCCTCAGCTCCATTTGTTACTCTCTCTGTCCCATCAAGACCTACACTTTCAAACCTTTTTATCATTATATTTATTTTATTTCTCATGATTGTCGCCGCCGCTTAACTTTGCATAAGCCCTAACCTGCCTCCAGCCGCGTCGCAACAACCGGTCCCTCCTTCTCTCCCTTTGCTCAACATGGCACCCAACCTTGCCGCCGCATATAATCTTGTTTCAGCACCTCTAAAACCCCAACACTCCCTCCAGAACTAACAGTTTTATGTTCACAATAATAAAGGGAATAAAAGGATAGAGTTAAGGTTTATGTTCATAAACAACGACGATCACGACGAGAGTAGATTGCTGCGGTAGCTTCCGGTGACAGTAAAACGAGGAAGAAGACCACACAGAAGGCCACAGTATTCAAAGCGATGATGTTTTGAGAGGCCTTATCGTTGGCTAAAGTGAGAAAGGGAGGTTGGGTCAACAGTGGGTAGCGGCCACGGGAGGTTGATGACTAGAGGAAGGAGGTTGCAGACGAAATGGGGAATCGAGCGATTCAGCCTTGGCAAAATAGGGGAGGACGGCGACAAGTTATTTTGGAGAATGGTTCTACTTGTTATCTCATATCTCAAGTTAGTATACGTGGTACATAGGAACTATAGTTTAGTCTTTTCGAATTTGGGTTTTGTTATGTGCTTGGTTTGAGAATTTCAATTTCTCATGAATTAACCGATATTGGCGATTTCAATTGTTTGCCCAGTTGTGAGGGGCATTGTCTTTGAAGCTCGCTAAGGGTGTTGAGGTAGTTCGGAGTCTCAGACTAACATTTTTTCTATCTTACACGCTATTTTAAATTAATGAAATTTTCTTTTGTTATGAAAAATAATTATTTGGAAACAAATCAAATAACAATAATTTTGACAAACAAAATTTAAATATTTTAATGTCCAATAGATCCATATGGTGTGTGAATTAAGGGGTGGAACATTGGGGGAAATGAAGTATTATCTTAAGCACTCATTTAATGTGGATCTCATCTTTATTTGTGTCTACAATTTTCTATCAAATCTCCCAGATTCGATTTGAAATTGGTCAAAACAAAACATGAGGAAAAAGAACTTCCATGTCTCATTGCTTTGCACCAAATTAACTATTCATGTGGAGTGTACACCAAGCAAAACGTACACTTACATTCGAGATTATCACAAGCATTGGATTCTCAAAAGAGAGTGACGATTCACTGTGTCCACAAGGACGAATTAGGTAACTGTTTCTTACTTTTCTTTTGATTCTTTTGGATAATTCTCACATTTTTTTTATGACATCGAGTAAAAGAATGATTTTGGTTCTTAAATTTTATTTTAACTCAAAATAGTTGTTGAAATTTCGTATTTGAGCTCAATTCACTTCCTAAATTATTTTCAATCCAAAGTTGTCTATGAACTGTAAAATATTGATTTAAAATTGTCTTTGCCATTAAAGCTTATATCAAAGATTTATGGACCAAATTTGGTCAATATTTGAAAATTCATTATCCATAGAGGAGTCACAGTTGTTTAACACATGTTGCATGAGTAGGAAGAGGTATCGGTTTCGATCCTCACTCAACACACTCATGGGAGAGGTGATAACTTTAACATGTGAACACATCTCGAATGAGGATTAGTTTGAGTGTAGTCAAACAGCTTAAAGATGTCAACCGCCAAAGTGCAGGTCCGCTCTGGAACCCCATGGTTTAGACTTTAGACCAAAAATAAAAATTTCATGAACTATTTTAGGTCAAACAAAAGTTCATGGACCAAATGTGGTCCAAACACGAATGTTCATGGACAAAATTAGGTGCAAATACGAAAGTTTAGGTACCATATTAAGTCAAAAAAAGGTCAGAGACCAAGATCATGGGTGTGGTGAAATTCTTAACCTGTGAACAAATCTTAAATAATGATTGGTTTGGGTGTGGTCAAACGGCTTAAATGTGTCAACCATCAAAGTGCGGGTCCGCTTTGGATTCCTATAGTTTAGACCAAAAATAAAATTTTCATGGACTATTTTAAGTCAAACAAAAGTTTACAGACAAAATTAGATCCAAACATGAATGTTCATGGACCAAATTAGGTGCAAATACGAAAATTTAGATACCATATTAAATCAAAAAATACAAAAATCAAGATTCAAACACGAAAGTTCATCGACCAAAATTAGTCTTTTTTTTTTATAGTATTATGAAATAAAGTTTACCCAATTATTAATGCAGATACGGCCGATGGGCTAAAGAAACGCCCACAGCCGCTTTGTCCAAAAGGAGGGCCCCAAACGAATACTTTTCGTGGAAATAGAAAAGAAGAAAGGGTAAAACCGTAAAATCAAAATTAAATTAAAAATTCTCCCATTAAAGTCTTCACTTAAAACATCAAGAGAGAGACTCATCAAGCAATATCTCTCTGTTCCTCTCTTCACTTCCTCTCCGTAGATTCCGAGTCATGCAGAGACAGTCTCTGGGCTCGCCGGCGTCGAAGCTCCACAGCCATGGAGTTTCGGTCTCCAAAGAAGAAACCATCTCCGTCGAAGACTCGAAGCGGAAGGTCCATCAGCTAGATTCCGCGTCACCGACGATCGCGGACTACGACGAGGAAGATCGCAAACAAACAAAACCTCACCGCTTGTCCTACTCGCCGTCTCAACCTGACAGAATCATCCACCTCATTCCCGTCCTCATGCTTCTCTGCTTCCTCGTCCTCTACCTCTGCTCTCACAGCCCCTCCCAATCAGGTACTCGCAATCAACGATCACGATTCCACTTCTCCAATGATCAATCAATCAATCGCTTAACTTCTCACCGTTCGATTTGTTTTTTGTGTCTCAGATTTGGTCGAGTTTAGCGGTTTCAAGCGTCTTCCTAAGCATATAGGTATAATGCGGATTCAGATTTGGTTTGAAGCTTGTGTTCTCTGTTTTGGTTTCCTGAATTTTGTGTATTTTGCAGATTCGGCCGAGATCGGCGATATCGGGCGATTAACCGAAGTACATAAGGGCGATGTTTTGGCGATTCGAAGCCTTAGGAACTTGCAGGAAATCGGAAAGCGCGTCCCGAAATCTCGGTCTCACAGAAAATTCGTTGATTTCTAAGATTTTTAATATCTGTATACTCTGTTTCTTTTCTTTTTTTTTTTCTTTTTTTCAGTTCATTTCGCACGAGCCACTCTTCGATTTTTGACTACACACGTGCTTCTTTGTCAATTTTTTCACTCGTGTACATTTAATTGCATTGCCAATTTTTTTTGCTGTATTGAATTTTCGTTTCAGTACTACAGAGTACAGTTGAGTGAGTTCTTCGTAGCTAAAATGCGCCAGAGTGAGGCGTAAATTAGCGTAGAGCGGTAGAGGGTTGTTAAAGTGCGCCGGAAATGGACTCCAGCTGGAGGTTCCGACCGCTACAGAGACCTCGAGTTGCGGTTGGTTGCCAGCTGGAAAAAGTTGTCCTGACGGTATCAGGTACTCACAGTCACGGAGTCCTCTTTTACCAGTTCTCATCACCACCATTAAATATTAATCCTAACCTCACCTATCGGTGCGCTCTTCTTCAATGAAACTGCTCGAACTCATTGTGTCCACGTGTCGCTTAATTAATTGGTCTGTCACTCGTCACCCCCAACACCTTACCCCTAAAGTGTCGGTTGATCATAACGGCGACCGTTTCGTTGACTTGTGGTGCCGTGAGTAGATAGAGACGAAAATCACGTGGCATGTAATGATGACAGGTGTCATCATCATAGTGCGCCATCACAGGACTCATGATGGTCCACCGTCCGCGGAACGATGATTATTGGTTTCAAGGCCAAATTGTAAAAGTTAGAGCTAGGTATAATAAAGCCGCCACTACCGGTGGGGTCGGGCCCACAGGTTTAGAGCATTCACATTGAAGGTCTCCAATGCATTGAGATCACAAATGGGACCTCAAAAAACATCGGGACATTTGATGTAGAGAAACCTCTAAGAGGTATGGGCCCTTAAAAGAGGTTTTTGGACCTAAATGATTACCTTTATTTTTTTAATGTATTAGCTAATTATGTGAAACCATATGATAAATAGAAACAAAATTATTCATAATATAATAAGTAAAATAAGATAGTCTGGGACTCAATTTGAGTCCCATGAATAGAAAAAACAATTTGGATGAGGGCCTTAACTTATGTGGCTATTCAAAAAATTAAAATATTACAAATAGGGACTTAATTTGAGTGCCTTTGATGCGGATGCTCTTAGATAGCTAGGGGACGGATTTTATTTAATTTGCGCTTGTGAGTTTTTATTTTTATTTTATATATTGGCAATTTTATTTTAAATCTGGTTTTGGTTGATGACGAGTAATTATTGGTAGAGAAGACATAAATGGATAAGGAGGCATATGATATTAAAAGCTAACAATTGGGCAATAATGGAAGATGATAAAGACACAAAAGGAGGGTCCCATAGACAAGTCACGAGTGAGTGAGTTACGTGATGTGTTGTGTTTGATCATGTGATACTCTTTGTTTTGAGTGGTAAATACTGAAAACTAACCTCACAACATGCCAATATACATGGTGTGACCAAATGTACACATTTTAGTTAGATATAATGTCGTAGACTCATATATGGTATGATTGAGCTCATGGTTACATATACATGTTTTTATTCCGTGTGGTACGTAGGCAGTTCTAGTTTTACAACCAATCTTCATTTAATAGACTCATATGTGATATGAGATGACATCAGAATGTTAGATTTACATGTATTTACTATCTCAACATTAGGAGTTAATGCTTCGACGGACTGCATATTAAATATCTACATAATCTCAACCGAACGATGAAAAAAGATGGTTAATGACACGTGAGGACTGGCCTAAAAACAGTGGAGTATTGAGCAACTAGTTCAATTGTGGGAACCAAATGCAAGTGGCATGTATTGTAATGTAAATGCCATTAATAGATACACTAAACCCATATCACATGCCACTATTAATTACTATGTGATCACCTTGGTTTTGTTTAGTATGGGCAGAATCATTATCTAATTAAACCCAATCACATTCAAACTATATAGCAAGCATATATATAAAATAGCTTAAAAATTCAACGGGTGCTTTTCTCAAAATTAACCTCCAACTCATATTTAATGTCACTGTACACATTTCTTGAATAAACAAATTATAGTGTAGTTAAAGAAATGAAAGAAAATGATATTGATGTCTTGTGAGGATCTTCATCAATAAATGGAGCTCTGAATCATAGTGTTTCGAGGAAGCAGAGACGAGGGATCCCATTTTATGCATATTTTAATTTAAGCTTCAACTACATTTCTATTTTTCCGCTATTCTCTTTTTTTTTTTACTCTGTAAAACAAATTGCAAATAAATGCGTTGAATTATTCACTTGTGCCACATTTCTATACTGGAAACTTCACTGCACCACATAATAATTACCTTGAAATTTGTAGAAACCACAGAGAAATTCAGAATAATTGTGTTGAAAATATCACAAGTTTAGTTTATTCAAATTATTTGGAATTTTCTCTCACTTTCTCATATACTATATATATACTACATTTACAAGTGGTTCTTTACTATATAGTCCTCGGCTATATATGCTTAGTATTGTTTAATTTGTGATCAAGAACAAGACAATTTGAATAGGTATTCGTTATTGTCGTCTATTCTGCAACCTCTACTACGTGTCTTGGACTTGAACTTGATTGTTTTTATTTTATGACTTCTACCTGAAAGCTAAGCTTTCCAATAATTATATATTCAGTTTGTTTATTAGTCAGGTTCATGGTCATTAATTCAAAATGTTCCATGGAACAACAAGTCGTGATCAAAGAAAAATAATTATTTGTAACTTAATTTTCAAACTAGAAGTGTAATGTTTGTTTAGTAACATTGCTGGCTAGTTTCAGAAGCTGCCACATATGATAGAAGACAATATTTTTGATAAGAAACCAAATTGTATTAGAAAGAAGAACAGTACACAAACATAATACACAGACACACAACAAATTACACAACTAACACAGTACTAATTAGACAAGTAATAAGGATATAAACTAGACAGGGAAGGATTCGATTGGTAGGTAGGTAGCTCCTAGTGTTCTTGCATTAGAGATCTCTTACTTTAAACGTTTCTTATCTTCTTTGAAAAATAAGAGGGGGCTAAAGTCCTCCACTGGTTTCGACCTTTGCTGGCGAAATAACGTGATTTTCCTTTGAAGAGATTTGAATGTTTGAGTATTGGTATACCCCCAAATCGACTCCTCTTAATTAAGCATGAGGTGTCGTTTTTCATTAGCCAAGAGTTCAACCGAATTCAAATTTTATCTCTCATTCATGATCTGACAAGATACATGAAGATTATGTGGAAACAGACCGAACTTCCATACTATCCGATGTTATAGTCTATGAGCTCTAAGGTTTTTGAAAATTAGAGTTAGGGTGCTCCTTTTTAAGCACGTCTTCTTGAGCTTCTTGAAGTTTCACATGATCTTATAAACATTCTTGAAAATTAACTTTCAATTAGAGCTTCTGTTCAACTCCTGAAAGTTGTCATTTCTTTTCAGGAGGTAGCTTGCTCTTACAATTGAAAATAAGCAATAGAGTGATTAAATATATTTGTGAATTTTTCAATTTGCTCCACCATCATCCATTAAGTAGAGTAACGATGATAATTTATGCTTTCAATTTTGTGTTATTGGGTTCACGTATGATTAGATTAAAGTTATTAATGTTTGGTTTAATCTCAAACGACAATGACTTGAATTTATTATTCTATATGAGTTTGCTATCAATTAGTATACGACTCATTGCTTACAATATTACGTGATAACTTAATTTCGATTTTTTTGTGAAAAATATATAATGATTGATATCATCATTTTCTTTTGGTTATACAGATTAAAACAATTGTAATAATCTTTATTATTCTAATATGGAAAACATTTACTTTAGTATTCTCGCTCCGAACTATTGGAATTTAGCCGAATTCAGGTTCGAGTTTATGACGAAATAAATATAAGCTAAATAATTCAAATACAATCTCAAAATAGTACTTGGCCCAAATTTAATAGATTTCTAACTCAAATGCAAATATTCATACAAATTTATTTCCAATGTCTATCTTCATCGTTTCACAAATTTTGCATCTCATTTCAATTATGTTTTTGTCAAACATTCTTTTATGTTCAACATTTTTAAGTTTAAGTTTTACCAAACATAACCTTCAATTTCATCAGGCTCCTCCAACTTTGAAGTAGACTTTTACCAAACAAGCCCTAAATATCATGACAAATGTTTACTTTATTGGAAATGTGATCAAAGAAACAAAAAAAGTTTAATATAATGAAAGTATAAAGCAATCAAATCTAGATGATTATAAGATATGATGGCACAGCCTGCTTGTTCTATATTTGCCACTTCCCATACTAGAATCAACAAACCAAAGTAATGAAGAGGATATCAGAACATCCATGAGTTTCTATGGTTATGTACAGAAGCAGCAAATCACAGGATCAAACCCTTCACAGGCTCATGCTTGTTAGGCAACTGATCGGATCCTTTGGGAGACTCCGATAGATGAACCCGAGCATAATCATCCACCATTTTCCTTTTCTCTTCTTCTTCGGCCATTCCTGCTTTCTCCATCGCCTTCTGTCCAACTTCCCCGGCAGCCTTGGCGACCTTATTGAATGCACCCGTCACCCACGTGGCCCCGCTAAATACGTAACGGTTCTTCATTATGGCAGACCCAGCACTGCTCACTGTTTGCTCAGCGGCTGCAAGGGCCGACTTGGTTTTTTCTGAAACCTGGAATTTCTGATCCACTTCGCGAACTTTGTCACTCACCACGGTAGTTCCAACGCTTATCTTCTCAGTGAGTCCGATTTTCTTGTCGAAAGAAGCAACCGTGGCCGACGCTGTTGAAGTCAACTGAAGCTTCTCGTCAAAGGACTTTGCTTTGCCAACTGCATCTTTGCCCAAAATGAAACCTTTGGCAAGCATGCCGCTAACAACATCCTCTGCTTTGCGCAAAGCAGATTCAGCACCACCGGGAGTTTTATCTTCTGTTACCTGCAGAGACGCGGGAGGCAGTCAGGCTAGAGAGATCCGAGCGTGAAATATACAATATAGAAGTTATAATTCTGGGAAAAATTCTTACAGGGGGTGCTGGTGCAGCAGGTGGCAACTCGTATTCCGGCGCCAGAGTTATGGTGACAGTCATATCAACTATTGTTGCTCCCTGATAAAACATCAGTTTGTGAAAATGACAGCCACTTAGTCATAGAGTATAGGGATTGTGAACTTCTTTTAATGTGCACAAGATATATAACGATTTATAATACTATATGGAAATGGAAAACACAGCGCATGTACTACAATCACTGAGAAGCAAAACTTACGGAAAGAAGAACAGCTGTCTCTGCTCCTTGGGAATCCTTAAAGGTAACATATGCTATTTGAGATCGCTCATTATCACTGCATGGTCATACAATAAGCTCAATGTTGTGTGACTAAGAAATGGAAAGGATTGAACAGCAGAACCGTACACATGTAGTAGTACCTAAGCATTTCAACATATTCAATATCACCGGAGAAAGAAAAGAACTCCTTGATGTCCCTCTCACTGGCTCCATGGGAAACATTGCTGACTTTAACGGTTTTGATCTGCAGAAGGAATAAATACGATCAGCTCAACAAGCTTGGGGGAAGATGGTGAACAAAGTTATAGCATTTGCTATTATTATGGTTTACAGATCCCACTCTGAAATTATGAGAATCATTCAACATCCACAAAGTAATTACTCTTACGCGACAAATTATTTCAAACATAAAGTTCTAATGTTTCAAGACTGTTTAGAATGGTTAAGAGATCCTACGTCCTAAATGATCAAACATTCAAGTATTCAACACAAAAGGGGGGTATGCAAATAAAGAATAGACAAAGAAAGGAAATGGACCGAATCCGAATCTATAAGACAGTGAAAAAGAACTTTTGTTTTCAGAACCACGTCATGCATATTTAGTAAGGTTTTTGCTTTTCCACTTTCTAATTCTCGTAAAGTTTTTTCCTTTGAAGGTCGTAGTCCTATAGTCCTCCCCCGAAGTATTTATCTTTACTCGGAAAAAGGTCATATATAGATTTTGAATTGGATGACCCTAACTCATACAATTCACACTATGCATAATTAAATAAAGCACCGACTTTCCATTAACATTTAATGATCCTAGGTGGCAGTGTGACACGTAAGTGGAAGGTATTACATGCCAAAAATAAATAATAAAAAACCCTAATTTTTCAAGCACTACACCGGGTGCTATTGCAAATCATTTAAACACATTGAGTTTGTTCAAAATCAGGATGTTTGACAGGGGGCAATCGAACAAACCATAAGGTAACATTGGGATTATGGAAACAATATTTACAAGGTAAAATTGTAAAGTAATGTTCTCATTAAATTAAAATGGGGCTGGTTGAGACTTCTATTATCCCCGTAAGAGCAAAAACAAGATAATCCACTACATTATGCTAAAAAGTTATAAAGTAGTATGGAGTATTATTTATCATTCCATGCACAATTCCATGGAAACTGAGATCCAACTGCACAAAAGACCAACTGCCGACTAATAAACAAACTCTAGTGAAGCATAACTTTACAAGATTGTTGAAGCTTTACGCAAATTACAGCTTCCCTAGACCTACCTTTTATAGAATATACTCTCATGTCATTCATATCCAGCATTCCAGATACAAAATTCTAAATCTCAAGTCACTCAGGACTAATCAAAGTTCTATGATTCTATCATAGAGAACTTAGGGTGCCCAAAACATTATATTGCACATTAGTTGTCATAAACAACATTAATCATAAAAAGCTAGATAGATAATAACTATATCTGCAAATGGATTGTATCAGAAAAATAAACAAACCAAACAGTTCGATAAGCACCATCAGAGATCAGAAAAAGAACCCTAAATACCCATCAAATCTTGTGAACAGAGCTTAAGCTAAAATCGACCAAAAAATTGCGAAGAAGCAAAAAATCAACTGAAGCAAACTATTAATCATTCAAACAATCAACTCAGCTATTTCTATACCAAAACACCAATCTGAATTCATCAAAGAATAATGCAAAAAAATCCCGTAAATCCACCACAAGATTCAGCTAGATCTAAAATCCCGTAATTGCAGAACCAAGCAAGAGCAGGTCAAAACACTCAAACCACACATAAAAATAAAAAATCATTCCTTCAACAATCTGAACAAAACCCAGAAATTAATTTTAGTACTAACCGACATGGTATCGAGAAATTAGCTGAAGCTTGAAGGTAAAAAACTGGTCTTTCACTGATTCAATTCTTCGAATGAGAAACGGAGGTGAAAGAGAGAGAGGGGAGATATTTTATAGCAGATATGAAGGAAAGGAGGTGATTTAGGAGAGCACGTGCCAGAGAGTCAAAGCTCGAGCTGGCTGTGGCTCTCACGCGCTAGAGGATCGTCTTAGTGGCGCGTGTTGCACGGTTGTGGGACCTTTTCGGGGCTCCTCCGACACGGGATTTGTTGTTTTGAAGATCATTTTTTATGGGCTACGGACTCACCGCCACTTGATTTTTCTATTTTAGTCAATTTCTTGTTGAATTAAATGTGCTTTCTTTTTTTTTTTTTCATTTTATTTTCTACTTGAATGTTTGTTTTCGAACTAAATTAAGCTCCAAGTCTCCAACTATGCTATTTTTGCTGTTTATTTATTGTAATAGTTAAATTATGGTTTCATCCGTAGCTAAATATTAAAATCTAATTTATCGTAACAAATTAAGGCGTGGATGAGGCGGTTATCAGTAGCGGTTGAAGAGGAGTCTGTGGTGGAAGTCGCGCTCCAAAAAAACAGGTTGCAAGCGGAGTTGGGTATATTGCGAGTTGGTCGGTGCGGGTGGCCAAGGGGTGGTTTGGCCACGGTCTAGAAGGATTGGGCATGAGAAGGTTTTTGGTATAGTCTATCATATAAGTCAAGTCGGGGAAGACATATTCTAGTGCTCTTGAGCTAACATTCAATTTTTTTGACAAGCAGAAATGACTAGTATTTTATTCCAAATTTCTTAATGAATACAGGATATAGACCCAATAAATACCTAGACATAGTACTCAGGACACGCCATGAGTACAACAATCCTTCAAATAGACATGAAGTTGAGTCTGCAAGCAACAATAGGTGTAACCTTAGCCGAGAGTTACTTTTTTTGGTTACGGGTATGTGAGATACTCTGACACACAAAAATGGCTAAGTCAAGGTCTTAGTAGAACATCACACGAATGTAATGCAAAAAATAAAACATCTCTCTAATCGAAATCAAAAACCAATAATTAATATAAAGTCCAACTAAATACTAAACAAACAAACCGAAAGAAAATCTAAAAGCTAAACCGCTAATACTGAGAATCGGGAAATACTAAACTAAGGTACCCCATTTCTCCTCCCTCTCCTTGGGTCTTCAAGCACCCGATGGATCATGACCTTCCCAAGCCGCCTCCTCTCCAAAAATTTTTGCACCTGTCCAGTCTCTGATCCTCCCGGCTCTAGCTTCATCCATTCCTCCTCCTTCTCCGTGGAGCTTCCGATCCACCACTTCTTTAGGTCCACCGCCGTAACCCCCGTGTTACCCTCCTCAGTTGTCGGAACCGCCTCCACCCTTTCACCTATCCTTTCTTTGTTGAAGCCGAACTTGAGCTAATATTCAATTAATTCAACTAAATCAAATTTACCTATTAGAGAAAATAAAATTCCAAATCCAAGTTAGATTGAGTTGAACCAGTTTCAATATATGTCACATTTTTCAAACTCCTATAAAATTATCTGGATTGGATTCGTATTGAACTATATAAATCCCTAAAGTTTAAAATTAAATCAATAATTCAGCCAGTTTATAAACATTTCATTGATTTCAACCTTAATAGTTGAAAAAGGTTCAGTCCATAATAATTTATAATATTGAAACCCAAATTGATAATTAAAACAATAATCTATAACAAGTGCTACGCTTTAAACATATTATGCATATTGTATGTTTTGGCTCTGTCCAAGAATCAATAGTAAGTGAAAAATATGATTTGTGGCTAGAGACGTACCCACCTTATAGCAGTTGGGGGCAGTTTCCTCCGCCAACTCTTTTTTAAAAAATATATCCTATAATTTTTATAATTTTCAAATATGTCCTTACTATTTTTTCATATTCGTCCCCACTAAAATTTAAAAATCGTATATTTAGCTCTAATTAATTTTTAACTTTTTATTATTGCCCCCAAATCTCACAAATTTTAGAACTGAACTACACTGATAAATAATTTTGTATCAAATAACTAGTAGAATTAAATGTTCTACTTGATTAATGAAATAATACAGTACACGAAATGTATATTTTCGAATGAATGAATAAATATTTATTTAATTTTATTTATATATATCATTTTAAAAATTTGCCACCAGTGAATAAAATTTGTGAATCCGTCCCTGTTTGTGACCTTTGTATGTATTATGACTATATGTACTATTAGGCGTAATTAACTTGCAATTAGGACAGGCTAGTCATGGGTTTAGTATTTAATTAATCAAAGTTTTAAAATAAGATTTGAGTGGCCAGAAGGCAATTTTAGTTGATCCGTGTTTTTCAAGTGAGTTTTGAGCTCTAGCTCATTAAATTATTTACTTTCTTGGTTCCAAAATAGTGTCTTTTGTATTTTGATAATTATTAAAGAAAAGATATTTTCTAACAAACTCAATAGATACTAACTAACTCATCATAGAAATGTTATTGGTAATTCATGTTATAACCAACTTCCTAAATAGAAAAGAGTACACTCATTTTAGGATAAAAATGCGACACAAACATGACACTCATTTTGAATGTTCATAAGAACAAACATCGTATAGTTGGTTAAAATCTTGATTACATCAATGAAATGACAAGATCAACCATTGTTCTCTTCAAATACATATGATGTGCATCGGTCCCCAAGCAAAACTCACAATATATTGAAGACGGATGTGATAACAAGACATTGGCAAGTGTATGGAATATGGTAAGCCAATAGTGATGATTGACTTGCAATTTTGACTTGAGACATTGACGCCTATAACTCATTTGATAAGGCGTTTGTGAGCCATGACTTCACCAATGCATCATGATTCTCATCTCCCTTTATAGGATTTTTTATTGAACGCTCAACGGATTCTTCGTTGTTCCTTTATAGGTTTTTGATTGAACACTCAACGGATTCTTCGTTGTTCCTTTATAGGGTTTTTGATTGAACACTCAACGGATTCTTTGTTGTTCCTTTATAGGTTTTTGATTGAACACTCAACAGATTCTTCGTTGTTCCTACAACGTAAGAAGTTTATATATTAAGCAAACCTAATATACCAACACTATTGCCTTGAGGGTGGCTTAAAACCAAAACCTCAAAAATAAAAGGTGGACATTTATTTACCCTACCACTTGAGTGTTGGTGAAGCGTATTCACTTTGATACTATCATTTTGAATTAAAAACTGCTTGATTTCATTCACATACGAATACAAATTATGTACAATTCACAACCCATAATCAAGAGTATCAAAATAGGACGTAGATAATTATACTAATTACAGGACAAGCTTATAAATTTTTGCTAAAATTTCAAATTTGTTGAGACATAATGAAATATGTAACTAATAATATAAATTACTTTTAAAAAATTGATATTCAAATTTCAAACATATCATGTGTTTGCAATCCACTATTAGTTTCAAGACGAGAAAGCCACAACAAAACTCCAGTCTTTACAGCAAAACCAAACTGTACAATAACGCCACTTTAAATTATTATTATTATTCTCAATTTTTCATTTATTAACATTAATGAGCACCACAACAAAATCCACGTGTCGCTTTCTAGCGCGGTCCACATCAACGTGCCGGCAGAAAATAAACGACAGCTGACATCCATGCCTCCGCCACCCAACACCTCTCTCTCTCCCTAAAAAACGACCGACCAAATCATTCGTCATTACCGGTAGTTTTCTCTCTCCTCCAATTCCCATAATTGACCTCATTTTCTTCTCCATCGATCCTCAATCTCCCAATCGCCTCCACTTTCTGTGATTGTTCCCTACTTTCTCCAGAAAGTTAGGGTTATCGGAGATTCAATTATAATACTATGAGTTTTCAAGATCTTGAGGCTGGTCGCCCAATTGCGTCCCGGCGAGACCTCATTAGGACCAAGCAAGACCCTACGCAAGCCGTCGCCTCCGGTATTTTCCAAATCAACACCGCCGTCTCCACTTTCCAGCGTCTCGTCAACACCCTCGGGACCCCCAAGGACACACCGGAGCTCCGTGAGAAGTTGTGAGTCATAGTTGTTGTTTCTTCTTAATTATTATGTCGATTGTGATTGATTATGGCCTTTTGATTGTTGAATTAGTTGTGGATTGTGTTTGGTTTGCTTTGAATTTGAGTTCGATTTTGTCTCGTTTTGCTTTGGTGATTTGGGAATTTTATTTTGGGATTGAATACTTTGTCCACTTGAGAATGGTTTGGAAGCATGTGAAATTGAACTCTAGAATTTGATGTAAAATGTACAGTGTTTGTGCTTGTTGGGAGCTACAGATAGAGAACAAAGAATAGAGTCAATAGACCCTTATGATCAATTTGATTCCTTAAAGTTTTCTACTTGGTAACTGGGTGGTTTTGAATCTTTATACCATTTGGAAATTCAATCAGTTGGTGCTTTGGTTAATTTTTTTTATGAAGTCTTTAATTACTTAAATAAGCATTTGATCAAGTAGTCTAGTTATGTTTACATGTATAAAAGTGAAAAAGAGGTCATCTTTTGCTGTGGTAATCTTAATTTTGCTATAGCACATAGCCTATGCTTCCTTAATCAAGGAATTAAGTATCCTAAACCTCTAGTAATTCATGAAAACATATTTTCCAGGGCATTTATTAATTATTTCTATTTGGTAGCCCATTGGAGGTTTAAGGGGTAAATGATTTTGTTGTCTTCAGAGAGGAATTATTTCACTGGTTCAAAAGAAGGACAGGTTTAATCAGAGAATTGGTCCCCTTATTATATTAGCACCGATGAAGTAAATCACAAACTTTACTTGGATTTTATCAGTTTTAAGATGGAGAGCAGGAGGCTGGCACCTATCTTCTGAATGCTTTTCCTAATTTGCTATTTTTTTTCTTCTCATAAGAAAGATAAAAATAATTGAAGCCAAGGTTCTATTATAACATAGTATAAACATGCATCATTAGCATAACAATTATGAGTTTTAGAGTCCCCAGTTTCATTTGGATGCATACTTTGTTGGGTTGTTGTAACCGGCTGGTTGTTATGAAGAAAGCAACACTTCCTTCTTGAGAATTCTCATCCAATTTCTTTTCTATGGCAGGCACAAGACTAGGTTATATATTGGACAATTAGTGAAGGACACCTCAGCCAAACTTAAAGAAGCCAGCGAAACAGATCACCATGCTGGCGTTAGTGTGAGTACTGCTCACCGAATAACCAAATGTTTATATGAGACAGAGTATCTTTTCTTGATTTCCTATCATCATGTTTGGCTTGACAATCCTTTATCATAGTACATTACCATTAATGATGAAACTGCCTTCTGTTGTTGACGAGTGCTCAAGTTTTGAGATACCCATAGTTCCATTTTCCTTGGTTTATGGTTAGATTGTAGCAGTTACCATGGGAACCAGATTTTAGTTGAAGTTTCAATGCCATGCTGAATACTTCTCCACCTGGTTTATGATGTAGCACACTCCCTACAGTTTTTAATTTATTAATATATGATATGTTGTTCTTAAAGCTGGTAGTGAGGTGTTGGTCAAAAACTCTTTGTATATGGGGGAAGAATACATTTCTTAAATACTAACATTGCCTAAAATTTTGACTTATATCGTTACATGCACAGCCGAACAAGAAGATAGCAGATGCTAAACTTGCAAAAGACTTCCAAGCAGTCCTCAAGGAGTTCCAGAAGGCCCAACGGCTTTCAGCTGAGAGGGAAACTGCATATACTCCTTTTGTTCCGCAAGCAGTTCAGTCTAGGTAATAATTGGAGGAGGCCCTAACAATGCTAGTCATTACTTAGTATTTTTTTCATTTGTTTTCATTCACAGCCTCCTAAAATATGCAGTAGATTGGTAGTTGCATATCACAAAATTATGCAGTCTACTGATTAAATTAACTTTTACTTGTGTGCTTCATTCAGCTACACAGACGGTGATCATGACATTAGTTCAGAGAAGATTCCAGAACAGCGTGCTCTTCTTGTTGAATCTAGAAGGTGTGTTCTTCAAACATTAATGCTAGAATGTTTCTTCATTCAAGGAAATTTGTCCTAATCTACTGTTAAAAAATGTTAAAAACATTCGTATTTCTGCTACTCAAGGTCACAATAATAGGTTACAACAGTCATTCTATACAGCACTTGGATTAGAATGTTTGTTCATGAATGGAAATCAAGAATGGGAATGAGATTCTCATTCATGATATTTGAATTTAACCTTTTGGTTTTGAGAATGACTTTGGAAAGAGAATCTCATCCCCGTTCCAATTCTTGATTCCCATTCCATTTATAATTTTTCTAATCCAAATGCTACCTTATTTTCATTAGATCTTGAAATTTGTACTCACGAAAGTGGGTAATGCTACTCAAGGTTGCCAGAAATGCTAGTATTAAAATCCTACTTTGTTGGTTCTTAAACAATTTGAAAGTTGGAGAGATGAAACCCTTGTACCTTCAGCCAATCGTGATCTGTTCTATATATCATAATTTATTTGACGAAATCAAACATGCGTGATAAAGTTTGAATATTTTTGTATTCTTTTATAGAAATATGAATTGAAACAGATAGCTGTATATTAACTATAGAGTGATCCGCTATGCAGACAAGAAGTTTTACTTTTGGATAATGAGATTGCCTTCAATGAGGCTATAATTGAAGAAAGAGAGCAGGGAATACACGAAATCCAGCAGCAGATTGGTGAGGTGAACGAGATTTTCAAAGATTTAGCAGTGCTGGTCCATGAGCAGGGTACTATGATTGGTAAGTTATTATTTTTATTATCTGGAACTCGCTGTTATTTTTCTGGTTCACATTCTAAATTGTGAATTATATCTATTTCACAGATGATATAGGCTCTCATGTTGAAAATGCTCATGCTGCAACTGCACAAGCAAAATCACAACTTGTGAAAGCTGCAAAGACGCAAAGATCAAATTCATCTCTGGTAATATATTATATTCTTGCTCGTCACGTGAAAAACAACAGAAGTTTCTGTTATTTCATGAATTCGGGAATAAATTTGTGGGTCCTGTTGACATGCCATCTTCTTTATGGTCTAAATTTTAATCAGAACGTGAATATACATCATCAATCATATAGCATCTCCATCTAATACGTTATGTTGTGATTTTGTGTTTGCAGACTTGTTTGCTGTTGGTGATATTTGGAATAGTGCTTCTGATTGTAATCATAGTACTTGCAGCTTGATGAGAGAATCGGAACATACATAGAGCAAAGCCAGGACAGGACAGGAGCTGGTTAAAGTGTTGAGAATAGTGTGCTAGTTTCTTTGATAATGCGTGTTTTGCATTGCCAGACATGGATAGCTGACTGGGTCTGGGTAGTGTGTGTGTGCCATTCCAGTATGAGTTGGTATGTAATGTTTGCTTCCAGGATCTTACTTGGATGGGTAGGGTTGTTGTTCTTGTCTGTCCCTTGAATATAATCTGGTGTTTCAGAGAGGGGTGTTATGGCTTGTTTAATGGTTCTCCTAATTTTATTGTATGATAAAAAAAAAAAAAAGAGATATTCTTTGCCACTGCAAAACTGTCAAAATTGGATAATTTATAACACTTGAGTTTGTTATAGCAAAAACACAAGGAAGACAGTGTGGCACTGATGCAATAAATTTGCTGCATATCCAAATAAATAAACTAAGATTGTTTGACAGTTTTGGAGCCAGAATGATATATGGATGTCAAGACAATTAGAAGAGTGGAAAATAATGCAGAAACAAAAGTAACAACAGATACAACTCTGGCATGTGCTTCCCTTCCTGCAGGTACTCTCCACACAACACCATCAGTTTTAAGTCGAGTCCCGTCTTTGGCTGGATAAAGTATGCAGCTTTCGCTATGAGAATTTCCATGTTTCGTGCTGCAGCGCATGAATATATCTGGAGGATCAAATCTGACTTCTGTATAGCCAGAATCGTCTAAGGGCTGCAAAACAACCAAGTTTTAGGCATTACTACAATCATACAAGTACTTAAACTGTTACTTACAGATACATAGACATGATAAATGAGTCTTAAATATGATCCAGAACAAACTCACGCTACCTATATGAATCTCTAAACAGATAGATACTGAGGGCATATAAGATCCGAACAAATATATGATAGTTCAAAATCAACACATATGCATTACTTCATCCGTCCGAAAATGAGCATCCTCATGATCATGTGCATTACTAACAAATGAGTTTAGTTAGTGTATTATGTTTACTTTTGTATCCTTGTGATCATGTGCTATAACAAACTTAAGTGATATGAACTAATTTATTATAAGACACTATTGACAATTCATGCATAACTAACTTCCTAAAAACAAAAAGAAGATATCATTGAGGCAGATTATTATTAACTGAATTCTCAGGGAATAGCCGTGAAACTTAAGTAAAGGAGTTAATTTTGCGTTTAATAATATCTTCTACTCACCGGATACCGGGAATGCAATGGAAGCTCTATCTTCATTTCCAATCTATTCTTGTGTAGAATATCGGACTCCACATTCATGTGTATCTCCACAGCAGACCGATTAGTAACAACTGTTGGTAATTCCAAATTCGTCTCTCCATAGACCGCGACATCAGTAAAAACTGCAATTTATAGTTAATACAAAATTAGTTAAGAAAAGCAGCAGAGATATTCCTAGATCTGGAAGATGGATACTTATACATATATACTGAATAATCATTTACCACCACGCTCAAGAAGATGCTGCAGCTCAAATGGGTCAGCAAAAACTCCAGATGGCAGTCTTTCAATAATCACAACTTCAAACATCCGCCCAGAGAACTCGGTTAAGGCCTCTGGCGTGATGTCCAATCTGATTGACGAAGATAGACGACGATGAGAACCTTCACCATCCAGAGAGCGATGTAGAACTGATGGTCTCAGGCCTGGATTAACATCATCTGAGGGCACTTTACACAAACCCAAGGGAAATTCATTTGCTATGAATTCTTGAAATTTCAAATCAACCAAGCTATCATATCTTTCAAAATAAGATTCCATGATATATTTCTTGGTTTTCGTATTTGGCTTGTTGTTACCAAATGTTTCCACCTGAGAGTTCGAAATACGAGTGAGAAAAGCCACAAAACAGATGTAACGAAAAACCAATGTCTAGAAACACACATTGTTTCATGGGACCTTTTTAATAAAGATGTGTTTTCGCTCTGAATGATATGCAAAATCTAAGTAATACGAGTTCGATAAACACAATCTACAGTCCACAAACCTCACTTCGAACTAAGGCGTTGAAGCAAAATAGCATCAGGATTCCCACCATCGGATATATGCTCACTTGAACATGTGATCGAGATCCCATTGAGTTACCAACTGAAACAGAAAAAGAAGATAGACCCAATAATTATTTCAAGATTCAGCATTATATGGTACATATTTACAAGCTCCCACCACGAACTGTTTTAAACCTCCAAAAGTAAATTCCTCATTCAGAGTAGCAACAAGAGACTTCAATTCAAAATTATAAGTGGCTGGACTATATTTTGCGAAACCTCACTTTCTGAAACAAATACAACCAATTCAAATCGTACATTTGGACAATTTCTTCCTACAATGATAAAGTTGGAGAGAGCAACAAGAAGCATATCAATGCAAGAGCAAGAGTATTGGATCCCAAATTAGCAATAGTTTGAGATTTGTGTGTTAAAATTCTAATTTAAGAAGTTTCACTCAACTCACAGAACAATGAAAATTGCCCCAACTAAACAGAACATCAAAGAACCTATAGAGAAGAAAATAGCTTCTTTGGGTAAATTTTTTCCAGAAAATATATTCCCACCATATCAGAAATAATGAGCAATTAATCATCTTTCCCTCGAAACTAACAACAATACAGAAAACCCAGAAATTAAAGCACCAATTCAGTTCAAAATCGCTCACTAATTTGATATAATTTGGAGCAAAGCCAGATAGAAACTAATGATTCGGACGAAGGAAACGATTACAGTTTCGTAAAGAAAAAACATTTACCTGGTGTTTCTGTTCCTCGGATCTTCCGAAACTACAATGATCCGCAGATTTGCATTTGATAAAAATTAAATAAAATAAAATGGCAGGCTTTGAGGCTCTCTCATCTCTGCAGTCTGAAGTCTGAACTAGACGACTCAAAACGACAAGTCATATTTTTTTGTTAAACGACATGTCGTTTTTAACCGAAGGTGAGGACCAACAAATTTTCAAAAGCCAAATCTCGGAAACTGAAGTACCAAAACTGCGACAGAGCTTGATACGCAGCGCCATGAATAGCTCATCACCAGCTCACTCTTCGGTATCAACCACGGCGATTGTAGGAGGTAGTGCCAACAATACCGATTTGGCCGCAGATGGTTTCCATTTTCCTTCTGACCTCATTTCTATACAAGATCGCAAAGACGAGGCCATGCTTGGTCAGTTTCTCTGCTAAAAATCATACCTTTTTATCTGGTTCGTTGTATGTTTGTGAATTTTGTTGAGCTTAGCCTATTGGGTACTTTATTATATTAGTGGGTAATTGTTCATTTTTTCATCTAATGTGGGGTTCTGGGATGACTATGTTTATGAATTCTGAAGCTCATTTTGTAACAAAGCCTAGTGATTTCATTTCTATTTATGAGAGATTAGAATTTAGGAAAGTTGAAATTTTGTCCTCTCAGATTATGTTGTTATGGATACAACTTATTCAGATTATTGTGTTAAAAGGTTGGGGAAAGAAGCATTTTGTCGGGATGTTTATGTGTTGGGGTTTTAGGGTATCTCCTGTTGTTTAACAAGAACAAACCTTTCTTGTGTTATTTGAGATTGATTGATTTTCATGTACTGTACTTGCTAGATGATAATTTGGAGGAAACACGGAAGATGTATTTTTTTTACTCAAATGTTTTGTATCTTTTCTCAAAATAACAAGAACAAGTAGTTTTATAGGGCTCAATTAATTGGGATTTAGCCTTCTTAGTTGTTTATTCTGTGGGTTCTTATTACGCCTCTTCTTAGTCTTTATTATCTCCTCGACTAAATGATGAACTATTTTCATCAATGATCGTTTACCTTCTCTGTCCAGTTCTGAAGTCTGATCTGATGGATGCACTTAACAGGGAGGTTAAATCGTTGGAAGAAGATAACTGGAAGTTTGAAGGACCTCGCTCCCGTATACACCTAATATCAAGACCAGGTCAGTTATTCATCTAATTTGGCTCCTTCTTTTCTATTAGTGGGATGTAAAGCCCCTCCTGTGTATATTAGACCTGAATTATATATTTTCACTGAACTGTTATGTTGCACATCCCAACTGGTACAACTTGGTTTTCCTATGGATTCTATTGAGATCTGATTCATATTTTTCTAATTGACAAGGAGAGGGGTTGGAGATACATTTGTTTGACCTTAGTTCTCCTATGGGTTTTATTGAGATCTGGTTACTTCATTTCTAATTGATAAGAAGGTAGAAGATATGATAGGAGAGCACCCAAGTAGGAGGATGGTGACTCCATTTCTCTTTGTTCTTTTTTTTCTTTTCTTTTTTATATGTTTAGTTAATTTCCTGGGGTACAACATAACCAAATGGGTAGTTTTGGGATTTTAAATTTGATGGGGGCCAAGAAGTATTCCTCTCAATTGTAATGCTCCTTGCAAAAATGCAGAGTGCTCTGAAGATGCGCTTCCCTATTTGTCACACCGTGATGTACATGTAATGCATATACATTTTGCTTGGCTATGGTAAAGCCAGTTTAATATTCAATTCATTGGACATGTACAACTTCCTAATATAAGTTATAAGTTGGTTTTAGAAGTTTAAGGAAAAGTTTGTTTGTGCATTGAAATACATAATAGGATTGTCGTACTAAAAGATTACGAGCTGGTACCTTCGAACAAGTAATGAAGAATCAGGTACCATCTTGTCCTTGAGAAACAAAAACCATGAAGGAGGAAATGCAATTGGCAGAAGATAAAATCAAAGTAAAAGGAAAAGATGATAAAATTTGATTATACAGAGAAGGGGGGAGTACTGGAGTAGAAAGAGTTGAAAAATTGCACACTTCCTCAACCTTATGTTGAAGTATTGTTACAGCAGAGATTAGTGCTGTGTATGTCACGTGTAGAAACACCTTCAACTCCGAAAAGTTTCCGGTGGATGTGACCATCAAAGTAATTTAAGTGACAGTCAAAAGATGGTCAGCCACTAAGACCCAAAATACAAACAAAAAACTATGCAGTAGCTCTAGTTGCGGACTATTTGGTTTCCACGCTTTGTTACAAATTACTGGTTCAATGAGCGTAACGCGCATGATTGAAAAGTATACACTGAATCTCTTGACAGGGATGATTCCTTTTAGTCTGCAAGTCCTCATCAGACCTGAATCCTCTGAAGAGCAGGCTCCAGTAGACTTCATATTTTTCCGTCACGTGTTTTAGTTGGTATTGTCAACACATGGAATGATGTACAATGAGATACTCATACCCTACCCCATTTTACCCTCCGTATTATAATATCATGTCAAACTAACTTGTCAATCATTTGTATGGACTTAATTTCAGGAGGATTTCTCCAGAAGAAAAAAGAAATCACAGAGAAATGGAACGTGGTTATGCCAAGATGATATAGATTCTTCAAGCATGTGCATCTTGTACCCGCAGAAGATCACCGGGTTATGCTTCTCATACTATTACAAAATGATACGAGCTGTCCATTTGTTCATTCATCATCTTGAGTAGCATGTATCTAGGGTAGTTTTACATCAGTTCTTGATAAGATTTGTGCAAGGAATCCTCTTTATGTATTCTTGAACAGGGAAGCTGATCACATCACACACAAGTTTTTGGCTACCCAATTGGCTTCCTGATATTCTGGAGAATTTTGTAAAGCCAACTTTCTTTGGAATTTTACCAGAATGATGATGCTAGTTTTGAGCACAATCAATAAATGGAGATGCTGGGTTACTTGTTTCTAAAGATTTCATATTCTCTTCCAACTTGTCTTCACTTTTCTTTTTTATAATTCTGATTCTCTCTCTGTTAACAGGTGATGCAATTCTGGTTTCAAAGAAAAGTTGGAAGAGTATAGAATATAAGCAGCTTATCCATTTGAATTGATGGTATAGGATAATGAGATCACTAAACAATAGTTGGGTCAGACAAAAATATTCCTTAAGATAATTGATCAACAAACTAAAGTAAAGATGCACTTGAATACTTTATAATTATACTCCTCATTTATTTTTCTATTGGATCTCTTACAGAGATCATCACCACAACTACTCCAACCCACACAAATTGACAAAACTATACAGTACTTTCTTGCTAAGAAAAAGTGCAAAGAATTTGTTAGTTCATTTGAGATACACTTCACAATTAAAAAAAGAGCTCACAAGATTTGGACTTTGTAGTTGATCTCATTTGAGAACCAACCATTCCTCTTGTTATTATCAATGCTGATGTGTGCATTCAATTCATAAATTTCAAACTAGTATTATTAGAGCATTTTCAATGCTTAGCTTCATTTGTGGGTGCTAAGGAAGAGAGAGAGTGTGACACCTCATCACTTTAGTGCTTAGCACCTTCTTAGCAATTTTCACTCCAATGGTTAGCTTTTTTTATGGGTGCTAAGAATGAGAAATTAGGTTTATTTTATTTTAAATTGGACAAAATAATTGTTTAATCTAATTTATATTAATGAATAAATATAAATATTTATTTTGAAAAAATTTAATTGAATGGAGAATAAATATTTTAACTATGAAAAATTCGTGTACCTGAAATTGAGTGTGGATAACAAATTTTATCTTGAACTTAATTTTCTATAAATTGTTATCATATAATCAAATTACATTTGATATGTTGATAGATCAAGCAATCAAAGACGTGTATAATCAATAAAATTAACACGGCGACTGAACACGTTTATTAAATTTGTCGAGTCAAGTTGTGTAATTTTGAAACCACTTGTAAATGAATAATTATCGTGTTGTTTAATTTAACCCGTTTAATAATCGGATTGGATTTGAGTTGACCCGTTAAATACTGTATTAAACTTTCAACAAGAATACAACTCGTAAACACAAATTGTCATTCCTAAATTAATAAATAATTTTGATAATAATTTTTTTAACATTTTGTTCTGAGAGAAAAATTGTATAAAAAGAAATTGAGTTCGTATAGTTGGATAAAAAAAAGTTGAATAGATAAAATATATATATATATATATTTTATCAATATATAGTCAAACAATTCTTTTATAAAATAAAACAGTTATTAAAAATAAAATAAAAAAATCTTGGAGCCGGACGCTACTGCAAGCGCCTCTACCTAGCGCCAACCCACTAGCGCCTCTAACTCCAATGCATACATGGGCTTAGAGCCTCCTTAGCGCCACCTTAGCACTCCGCATTGGAGTTGCTCTAATGCAACTGATATACATTAAACACAAATATATTTTTACCAATTTTAGAAGTTAACATAAGTATTCAATAACAAGGACATACTTGTAATTTAGTAAATGCTTGATACAACATACATTTATTTTGTATCGTCCAATGATAGAACAGTCCCGAGTCTGACTCTATAGTTGTGCGATCCAGCAAGCCTTATTTAGCCGATGGGAGCGAGTAGGGTGGTGCGAGTACAGAATTGGGCGGTATAATATGACGTCAGCGAGTCATGTGAGTCGCTTCTCTTTGTACAATGAGCTGTCTATGTTGAAGCTCACGTGGGTCATATTTTCTTCTGAAAGAGAAACTACGCTGTTTTGCAATCCCCACGCGCTCTTTTTGTATGCTCCAATCCCAACCGAATCTCATTGTCCCTTGTCAGAAGCTGTGTACTGTGTACCGCAACCTTTCTGGTTTTACCAATTTTGACTATTTTATTTCCATTTCTATTTACAAATCATATGCCAAATTACTATTTATAAGTAATGTTATACTACTACTATATCCGTTTCAAAATAAGTGTCGTTTTAGAGTCTAATTTTTGTTTCAAAACAAGTGTCATTTTCTACTTTTAACAAACTTTTACGTATGAACTTCTCATATTACCTTTTAGTCATGCTTTTATTTTCTCTGTCTCATATGGAATAAGAAAAGTTTGTAGGGATAACTCCAAAAGAAATAATGGTTTTTATGTCTTTATTTAAAGACAATAAGGTCATTTAACATCTTTTTTTTAATATGTGTGAAATTTTTTAAAACGGCACTTATTTTGAAACGGATGTAGTATTAAGAAAATATACTAAATGACCTTCTTGCCCTTAAATAAAGTCATAAAAATCATCATTACTTTTAGAGTTATCTCTACAAACTTTTCATCTTTCATATAAGACAAAAAAAAAAATCACGACTGAAAGGTAATATGGAAAGTTTATGTGTAAAAGTTTGTTAAAAGTAGAAAGTGACACTTATTTTGAAACAAAAA
>JAYMTK010000233.1:0-26162 GCA_036897405.1 Pelargonium myrrhifolium
ATTGGCTTTGTTAAGTTGCAACTGATATAACTTTATATCAGTCAACTGATATACATTTTACCCATATATATATATATGTATATGTTTTGTTATATAAATTTACACATTATTTATTATATAATCATATAAATTTGAGTGTTCAAATAACTTCCTTTTCTTTCTATTGTAGTCCACTAATTCAAAATCAATCAAATTACAAATATTAATAAAAGTAGAAAGTTCCTTAGTATAATAGTATTCACCAGTTCAGTTGTACATTTCACTTGTAATTGTTGTATACAACCATCCAAAAAATATCACTTTGATCTTGTTCTTCTCCACCATTTGTATGATTGTTGTATTAGATGGTCCAACATATCATATTTAACAATGAGAGCTCAAATTTTCATTCCCATCAATTTTATCATCAATCCAACTGCACGTGAGAGGAGTGTTAAGGAATCACACATCGAAAAAATGCAAAGTCAATCACCACTTGAAATACTAGTTGGACCCTCCACCTATCAACTTAAGCTTTTGGATTGAATTAACAATATTCAATCTATGAATAAAATATCTATCAAAGGAATAAGCTTCATCCCTCGTTTTAGAACTTATTGCATATCCCACCCCTTTTTTTAGTGAACTCTTTGAAAGAATCAAAATCCTTTATGAACCTAACAATGCACATTAAGTTGAATACCTATAGTAAATCATTAGTGGAGGTACTTCTGCATTGTCATTTGATGCATTTAGGACTTCAGAAGTTATCGAATAAACTATAGCTACATTGCAATCCATATCTTCATGTGGAACAAATTGTATGTTGGATTACATTTTGATACTGGTATACGATACATTTGATGTTCATAACCTTTTTTAGGGTAACAGGTTCAATTGGCAACATAGCTTTCCTTTGTAGTCCTCCATCTCCCTTGGTTGCCAGTTGAACGGACGACACCTACCTTAACCCAAGAGATTTACTTTGCTCGATGTAGCATGCAACGCTAGTGCTATATAAACTTTAGCTCTCAATTTCTTTTATGTTATCTACAATTTTTTCTCTTGATTTGATATCTTTGTTAAAGTGGTATTTTCCTTCGGACGGGAAAGTTTATTTTGGTTTGTATATCTTTTTGGCCCCATTTCTATAATACAGATTTTTTTATTAGTATGCCTGGAAGCAAATATCACATTACTTTTTGGTTTCAATACCCACAGATAACCCGTAGAGATGAAGCAATGGCACCATTTGTTGCTGGAGTAAAGCGCAATTACATATTTGGTGGAATCTGCAGCATTGCAGCAGATGCATCGTTCAAGGTGTGCATGTGATTTCTCTCTCTCTCTCTCTCTCTCTCTCTCTATATATATATATATATATATATATATATTGTTGGGTGAAATTTTTTTCACGTGTAAATGATAAATATATCCCCTATTATATATATTTTTTGCTGCTGAGTTGGGTAGATGCAATATTTTTTCAGGCTTTGGCTGATATGAAATCGATCAACCTTTTTGGGGTGCAGCAGATATGTCGAAACACTATTGCCTTGGAACAGGTAACTTTTTTTCTCATATCCATTTCTCAGTTCTTTGGAAGTGTTGTTGAATTACATTAAGAGTTTCCAAAATATAATATGTTTCATGAATGTTATATTGATGCACATGTTTGATATTAATAAATATTTATTCCTACTTCCATAGTTCCTTCTTTGTTTTGGTACTGAAAATGAATCGATGAGAAGATCAACAAATTTTGATAGTTCATGTTTGATATATTTGCCTTTTAATTGTTAGACCCACTCTCTCAAGAACTTCATTATAGCGCATGTTTGATATAAAGAATATTTATTCCTGCTTCCAGATCGAACTTTGTTAAGGCATAGGATTTTTTGTAAAATGAATAAACTATCCAACTCCTCTGAAGATATTTGATTTTCATAGGGAATTTGTAAAATTATAAAGGTATGGTGATTGCAGTGTAATGTGTACGCTTCATTGATAGCTATTGAGATAATCTATCCATTTGGGAAACCGATCAAATCAATAATCATAGTCCCAAATATTCCAATTGAAACTAAACTCGTGTACACAGAAGCTTTTCAACCATTTTCATATTTTATTTGTTACTGCAGGCCCTGGCAGCTATTCCATCAATTGATAGTGAATCCGTACAGCAGAGACTAGATCGTGTCCGAACTTACTTTGAACTCCTAAACATGCCATTTGAGGCAAGTCTTCCGAATTTGACAGTTTCTTATTTTATAACAAGTCATTCTACTGTCTTGTGACTCTACTTTCTGTACCTGTTTGCAGGCCTTGCTTGCTTTCATTACAGAGCATGAATCCTTGTTTACAACCACCGAGTAAGTTAGATCAATTGCTTATCAAATTGACTAATTACTACAACCAAAAAGTATTAAGTAGACTGTTTTGATAGATACTAATCAAAATGTGGGCCTTCCAATTCTCAAGAATTGACATTTTTTAAACACAAGAAAATTAAACGTTTCCAAAGATACACACACTGTTGAGTAAAGGTATTAAAGATACTACTCCCTTTGTTCCAAAATGAGTGTCCACTCCAATATAGCTGGGCATAAATTATCAATTAGCAGTTTTTTCCTTATATACCGTGTGCTCTTATTGTAACAAATTTAAGGGGTTCTTACTTATCTTTGAGATAATGTAAATTCGTGCCTAACTAACAAAACATGAAAGTTGATACTCATCTTGGGATGATTTTTATAGAGAAAGTGGACATTTGTTTTAGAATGAATAGAGCAAGTAAAAACTTAGGTATGTTGACTTAGAAGAAATGATTAACATGTGTCTTTGATAGGTATGGCAATCTTCTCAAGATCTTGGTCCCGGGAAGGGAGATTCCAGCTGATGCACAAGATCGGGTTTCAGAAATCTTATCCCTCTAGATTTTCTGACAGTGGATGTCAACCGTTCTCTATTATATTCCAAGTATGACAGGTTATTCTTCCAAGTTGCGTATATATACAGTGCAATGTATAGATTTGATTGTTCATCCCGCTACGTGGTGGAGTAAAGTAAACACTGTCATGGAAGTTGCTGGCCGGCGTGCACAAACCATGTCGGGGTACGTTTTTGGTATGTGTTGAGTAAGACTGTTGTTATAACATTAATTTTCATATTTTTTGAAAAGAAAATATCATTTTGGTGTGGTTGGTGTTTATTTGCGGATCTAGAGAGGTTCAAGCTCAGTTGGGTCTTGGAGAGAACCGGTCAAGTTGTGGTTTGTAAAGTTTGTACATTGCCTGTAGAGGATCGATCATTTTGAAGTTTTTATTCATAGTTTAAAATAGAGAGCAACAGTAGTTAATTTTTTAATTACTCCATGCATTTTGTTTTGTTCCAGTTTAGTCTTTATACAAAACAATTCATACTCATGATAAATGACTTAGAATTTTAATTTCATGTTGAATCACATAATGCCTTGTGTTGTAATATGAACATCAATGAACTGCAATGTCCAGTCCGATCATTTTGAGACAAATTTAAGTACTAAGAATAGCTCTTTACATAGATCAGTCTCATCATGTATCCAACATCAATTCCAAAGCGCTTTTAACTTAATTTTACAGCGTAGCTGCTTTCAAGATAATTAGCAACTTGCCTTTTGTTTACCTGGAAAGAAGCATGACGACTTTGAACTGTTGTTGTCTTCTCAACAAGCCTGTGCGAAGAAGACAGACTTGATGCCACCATTCTGGGCATTTAACATGGAAGAAGACAGACTTGATGCCATGTCAGGGTGTTTACAAGGAAAGAGAATCTTCAGCCTGCTGCTGCTTTTGCAGTTGTCCAACCCATAGCCTTTAGATCGCCAAGTTTAAGTTCAACGTGCTTTCCCAGCCTGTATAACAATAAATACGAAGCCTAATTTGTTAGTTATACTGTCGAAAGCAACTACCAAAACTATTGCATCATCAAGCTTAGAAAAGCCTATTAAAGGTTTCTTCAACAACTGGCTTCCGAGCTTTTCAAAAACATGAAATGGATGGTAAATTAGTCATTCTCACAAGCATATGTGAGATTGATGGTCAAATTCCATGAGGAGATATAACTAGCAAGTGTCTCTGAGCACCGGGCAAGGACGAGATAGAGCCATGAAGATTTACATGGCCAATAATACACACACAAGGTCAACCGTAATTTAAATTTTACAGGCTATAACCTAGCACTATAGTTTGCAGCATTATGTGCACCTTAACAAAAAAGGAAGTACAGACATGCACTCCTATCTCATTTCATGAGTTAAGGGAATCAAAGTGCTGTTTAAAAGGAAAAATCGCACCCCAAACATCTTTGATAAATCAAAGGTTGATGCTCTCTAAAATTTCACTATCGACTAGAACCTACAGCTTCTCTTTCAAATGAGCCTCGATCTACTGGCTGTAAACTTGCTTAAAACAATTAACTAATATATGACCTTTTCAACCTTAATGTATGCCTTCACTTCCAAATATACTTCATTTTAGTTCTGGTAGTTTATAATATAGGCGGTTCAAGGAAAAGTTGTCTGATTTTATGCTGTTTGCCAAACTATTTTGGGACATAGAATTGTTTTGTTTTTGATAGTAATTAAAATGTATGTACAGACTACAGTGATATTTACCGATAGCTATTTGGGTATGGAATTTCAACAGAAAAACGTGAGAATGTTAACCAAATTAACCAAACCATGATGAGAGCAATTACCCAAGATCAGATGGAAGTCTGAAACCACCTATGCGAACACGTTTTAATGCGTGAACCTAGAAGACAAGAAAAATAGAGAGAGCTACAATGAGAATAAAAAGAAAAAGAAAAAAAAAAACAGAAATAAACATAATAAGATAGTTGTGTGTTATAGCGCATAAAAAAAATCAAGCAACCAAGAAAGTTCACAAATTCCAAATGTTATTGAAAATTAAACTCCATCAGAACACTGGTATGAACCAGAACCTAGTAGCTTTAAATTACACATTCAAGGACAGTAACATACAAGTAGGATATAGAGGTATAACAAATGAATAAATGTGCCAAAGCAGGGAAAACATCCCCCATATGAGAAGAACCCAAACAACCACTTTTCTTTTATAGTATATTGGGAAATTTGCATGATCCCTTGAAATTTTGGTGGTTCAGCCACGAAGCAATATTGCAAATTATTTTCTAATTGAAGTGACCAACAAAGCAAAATATATAACCATAGAACAAGTTATATGACAATGCTCTGATCAAACACTGAAGCTAACCTCAAGTCCAGCATTTTTCACAAGTTCTCGAACTTCATGATTTCTCCCTTCATGAACCTATAGCAGTCCAGTTTTAGCGATACAAATTTAGCCTTTACTCAATAACATAGATAGTTGTAATATGAATCAGTTCTTAAGGAAATACTAAGTAGTAAGTACCACAATACGAAGTCGAGGTTTGGATACATCTGGCTGAGAAGGCAGAAACTCCACAGAATCTGGGATGCAACGTACGCCATCAATTACTGTTCCTTCACTGATGGCTATTAACTGCCGCTTACTGACAGTACTATTTACTGTTGCTATATACCTAAATAAAAACATAAAGGTGCAAGCCATTATTGTTTAGAAGATCCCATATTTTATGAATGGCAATATAACGCTTAGAAAAGTGATTAACGAAAATAAATGTTAATACCAGAAATAACTGTGAACATAATAACATAGCACATTCCGTGCTTTTTTAGCCATTATGAAATACTAATTAGTAATTACTATGAACGAGTGTCGTCAACTTCTGAGGAAACAGCCAAGCCATCTAGACAACATACTGACTTGCATAATACCCATTTAATATAATCGTTTATCACGTGCAATACAATTAGCTCTATAAGACAAAATTTCATGCTACACAGTCCTTTACTTGTCAATTGAACTAAGTGAACATAAGGGAGTTACTCTTTTGTTAAATTGCCAGAGGGATGTGCAAGTTGCTGAGCAAATTCACCTGTAAACAAACAGCATCAGCTTTAGGTTTAGTAAATCAAATCAATATTCTTATGACAAGATACAACCAACTTTGCACCCATATAGCATCTATGGTTAGAAGCACAGACACATACATACCGTCATTAGTGACAATAATCAACCCTGTTGTTGCAACATCAAGGCGGCCGACGGTAAATAGTCGAGGTTTTGGTACCCCTGGGTTTCGTTTATTCTGGTCAACAAATTACAATGTCAGATTTGCAAATATTAATTAAAAAGAAGAAAAAAAAAAAAGACTTCAGATATTATAGTAGCATTATCCAATTGAAAATGAAAAGGGGAAGAAAAACAATTGCAAGCTTCACATATGGCATACCCAGCTAGACATATATTCATCAAACAGAGTCATCACGGATTTAGACTCTTTCTCCCCAGATGAGCAAATGTACCTGTTATTATAATACTGAATAAATTCTCCAAGATATACACAGCATTCAAACTCGAAATTGAAGAGTAAAATGACAGACAAACCCTTTTGGCTTGTTCAGGGCAAGATACACTTTTGGAGGTAGTTTATTAGGAAGGCGGTTTCCATTTACGTAGATAATATCCCTTGTTGGATCCACACGAGTCTGTACATTAACACCAAAATGCTACTAAATAAATTTATAGAAACAAGATATAACCACACTATAACGTGAACACAGGATTCATGTGATCATTGAGAATTTTCAAATATTTTAAAGCCTCCCTCCCTCATAAGAACCAACTGGAAAGGTTTGTATCAATATAATCTTTTGGAGTGTGATGAGTATTAGGTTAAACATAGAGCATGAGGCTAGGAGCTTACCTGAGGAGTATTGCACACAGGGCCATTTACAGTCACCTTACCATCAAATATAAGCTGTTCGCAACTCCTTCGTGATGCCACTGGTTACAACATTTGCAAATTCAAAAATTATGGTACCTTTTCATACTGATACTAAACTGAAACATTCATATCATTCTCAAATTCAAAATTATTACAAATACTGAAAAAAAGCATCTACATCATTTGCAAGCTCCAAAATTATCATAGATAAGGTAGGTTGCTTAGAAATGCAAATTCTCCCCAACCATTTGAAACCTTAATTGAATTCAAAATTATACAAATCCTTCCAATACTACAATTCTCTTTTTCGCGGCAGAAATTACATTTTCTATTACTCTACTGCAACCATTAGTACGGAACTGAACTAAAAACAAACAGAAATTTCACATGAAAACCAAAAATGAACAACGAATTCATAAATCATGGCTACTACTAAATTGAATTAAACATTCTACACATTCTTTTTTTCTTCCCTTTTGCTCTTTTCCAGCCATTTCAAAGCAACCAAACAGAGCAACAAAAAACTACCAGTACTGAACAGACACATGAACATCGGATTCATATATAATAGCCATTTCTAAAATCATTTATCGTCGGTAGAAATTAAATTTTCTTCTCTTTTCCAGACATTTCTGAGCAACCAAACGCAACAAAAGAAAACAACAATTCCAAATGAACGCCAGCACTAAACAGATTCATAATTCAGTGTTCAGAGTGATATACCTCCGGCAGCAGCGAGAACCTTACTGAGGCGCTGCGGCTGATCACGGAAGTTCTCATTGTAGTACCTGCGCGCCGCCTTGGAGTACTTAGGCTGATTTGATGCAGTCGCCTTCTTCTTCTTCTTCACCTCCTTATCCTTATCCTTCTTCTTCTCCTTGGTATCGGAGTTGGCGAAAGCATGGACGAAGGACGAGGGAGGATGCGACTGGAGCGTGAGTTTTCCGTCCTCTCCGCGAATGATCCAAGGGATGACGAGCTGGCCTCCGGCGAGGACAGAGTTTGGGTCGGGCTTTGGCTTGGGCTTGGGCGGAGCGAATTCGATGTCGAATTCGATGGGAGAAGAAGATGAGGAGGAGGTGGAGAGAGAACAGGTGGAGAGAGAACAGGTGAAGCGAGGGAGCGAACGGAGAGAGAGAGAGGGTTTGGAGAAGAAGAAGAGGGAGGAAGAGACTGCTGCTGGTCGTATTACCATTGAAGCCATTTTCTGCTCAGGTTTTGGGTTTTGGGAGTTTATCACTGCCACTGCCTTTGCCTTTTTGTTTGGGTGAGGTTCTTGGGAAGGCTACTAAAACGACCGGTCAGGACTTACGGTTTTTGCGATTTGACCCTCAAATTTGTTTTTTAGTCACGATAGTCCATAAATTTGACGGTTTTTGCGATTTGGTCCAACTGACCTCCTATATTCGGTTGGTGACTGTCACATCACCAACCCGTCCACTTCAGCCTTCCACCTCAGCTTGTGCCACGTCAACAATGTTTTATTTATTTTTAGATTAATTGTTTTTTAGTCTCATGAACTTGACAGTTTCTGCGATTTGGTCCAACTGACCTCCTATACCTGGTTGGTGACTGCCACGTCACCAGCTCGTCCACATAAGCATTCCACCTCAGCAACATTTCAATATAAAAAATAAATTAAAAAAAATCCAAACCCAAACCCAACCACTCAAACCCCTTCCTCCTTAGTCTCTCTCTCCCCCAACCCCTCACTTGCTCCAGAAACACTCTATTCCCCCGCTTCTTCAACCTCCTTTCTTTGTCTTCCACACATCTACAGACACATTTCAAATATGAATCAATCCCACTGTTTTTTGTTTTGTTTTCCCTTTCATCAATGACTCATATCAGCTTCCTCCATTTTCTTGTCTTTCATCAATCCCACTGGGTCGTTGATGAAAGGGAAAACAAAACGAAAAACAATGTGATTGATTAAAATTTGAAATGTGTATGTGGATGTGTGGAAGATAAAGAAAGGAGGTTGAAGAAGCGAGGGAATAGGGTGTTTCTGGAGCAAGTGAGGGTTTGTGGGAGAGAGAAAGACCGAGGAGGAATGGGTTTGAGTGTTGTGGGTTGGGTTTGGGTTTGGTTTTTTATTTATATATATTTGAAATGTTGATGAGGTGGAATGCTTACGTGGACGAGTTGGTGTCGTGGCAGTCACCAACCGAGTATAGGAGGTCAGTTGGACCAAGTCGCAAAAATCGTCAAGTGCATGGACTATCGTGACTAAAAAACAAGTCCAAGGGGCAAATCGCAAAAATTGTCAAGTCCAGGGGACTAAAAAACAATTAACACAAAAATAAATAAAATATTGCTGACGTGGCACATCAAGCTGACATGGACGACTGAGGTGGATGGGTTGGTGACGTGGCAGTCACCAACAGGGTATAAGAGGTCAGTTGGACCAAATCGCAAAAATCGTCAAGTCCATGGACTATCGTGACTGAAAAACAAGTTCGATGGCCAAATCACTAAAAATGTCAAGTACAGGGGACTAAAAAACAATTTACCCTTTAAGAAATGGTTTGGATTAACTTATGAAATTGTCTCCATTGCATTCCAGTGTGAGATCTTCATTGATGAAACTGATTGCTTTTCAGAAATCGATTATATGGGAGCAAATGTTGAGGCTAGTCTACGACCACAACAACACATAAGACATTTTCACGAAAGCTCAGAAGTATGCTTTTGAGTACCGAGAACCCCCAACCAATCCAGCTCCCCGAGCAAGACCTTCTCCAAGGCCCAAGTGGCCAACTCCTCATAATTCAAGTACACACTTTTGACAACTAAATATGAGATCTTCGACTACATTGAAAAGACGGGGGATATGAAGTGTTCAACCGTCCCCGAGAGAGAACGTAGGAGAAGAAATGTGGAAAAGTATTGCATTTTCCACAAATGCATAAAGAACCATTTCACATCGATGTGAAGTCGTGAACCACATCATACATGTCATTTAAACTCATTTCTTGTTATGAATCACTTTTCTCTAGCTTAGACAAACATATATGTAGTCTTAATTGCTTTTTTTGTTCTGTCAAGTAAGATTTCACTACATTAGAATTTGGTTTGAATGATCATTCCTCAACTCTTCTATGTAATGTATTCTTAGGCATACTCAAAGTATGTGATAGAGACTTTAAGTTTGTGTGCAATGGTATTATTGTTTTTGCTTATTTTTTAAATTGATTTTTTTTTTTTTTCGCACCCTACACGTCCTTTCAACTCGAAGAAACATCAACAAATAATATAACAATAAGTGAGTCCTTACATTGTCTCCAAATGCGACAGAATATTTTGACTGATACCTCTAACAACTCATCCACAATAATTATTGATCCTTTTTTTTTTTTAATCTTTCATCTTTACTTTCTTCAAAAATGCCTCACATACTACTTGTCTTTCTTGATTTGATAATTTTCGCTTTTTGAGAAGTTGGGAACTTGATGTTGTTGGCAGTTGTAACATGGAGATATACTCTATTGAGAGATTAAGATCAGGGACAAGAATTTGAGATCTTGATGTTGTTGGCAGTTGCATTATGAAGATATGGTATATTGGGAGGTTAAGGTCAGAGAGATTGTTGTATGCAGGGCTTAATGATGTTGGGAGGTTTTTGTGATGGGGCATGGGTTTTGATGAAGTTGGACATTGAGGCTTATTTTGATGTAATCTCTTTCATATTGGTTGCTTTCATTTGGTATACATCCATAACACTGTCCAGATTAAGATGGAGTTGGAGATGAAGAAAAACTCGAAATTCTTGAGAATTTTAGTGATTTGTACAAGAGTTTTACTGTAATGAGTTAATTTTCAATTTCTGAATGTAATTTCATCTACTTTCAGCTTGATTTTTAAAATCACGATTGTAAGTTCATGCTCACGTGACTAGAAAAAAAGTATTTCAAGATGCAATTATGAACTGCATCTGACTGCATACGAGTCTATGTAGGCAAAAAAAATGAAAACAAGGGTTATTGGAAACATGGTAATCCTTACCTTTCGTGAAAAACCAAAACATTATACTTAGACATGATTCATGATCTACTTAAATTAGGTGGGAAGAAAAGTTATATATATATAAACACTGTGTTTCCTCTTGTATGTTATTCTATGCAGTTCTTGCTCCGTCTTCCAAAAAAGAAGATTATAATTGTTTCTTTTCATGGTTGATTACCTCGAATACTATTGATTAATTAGCAATGATAAATCTTTTGCAGGTCCTTAACAAATTAGTTTTTAGGAATAATTGCATATACCCTCCTCAAACTTTGAACGTTTTGCACATAAACTCCCTGAACTTTTTCCGTTAGCAGATAACCCCTCAACTTGTGCACAACCCATTTTTCTGTTAAATTTTTAAGTTTGTTATAAAATGACCAAAATACCTTTTGTATTTTAATTATTTATTATTTTCAGAAATTAAAAAAATTAAAGGCTACATTATTACCCATTCTTGCTCTTTTATGCAACAATTTTCGGATTTCGTGTAATTCAAAATGCAGCGACAGACACTTCTTAGAAATCTGACTGACGACCAGCCCGTGCATATAATTACTAGGCTTAGCATTCATGTCATGATGTTATGAGTAACAAAGAAAATATAAATTTTTCTCCAGGCCAAAGCATAGAATGTGGACAAGGTGTGTGAAATAGTGAAGAAGCAATAGCTCTTCCAGAGGGAATTGTAGTATCAGGAGAGTCAAAGTTTGATGCACTTGGAGCTGATTCTCTTGACATGGTACCCCCATATCTGTGCTCATAAACATATTAGCACTCCCCCATGCATGCATTATTCATTGCTCATATCTTGGTTTGAACATACAATATAAGTTGAGATTGTAATGGGACTTGAGGAGGAAGAGGAAAGTGCTCAGAGCATTGCCACCGTTAAGAGATGTTCTCATATAAAACAAGAACAAAATTAAAATTCTGGTAAAATTTTTATATTTTTGGGCAAATTTTTTAATTTCCGGCGAATACTTGAAGTTTCCGGCAAATATTTGAAGATTCCAGCGACCACTTGAAGTTCCCGGCGCTGGAAAATTCATACACTTGAAGTTTCCGGCGCCGGAAACTTCAAGTGTTCTAACTTAGAAATGAAATGGGGAAGAAGGGTAAAATGAGTATTTTAAAAAATTAATAAGTCATGTGCAAGGCATGTGATGAGAGAGAGTGTTTTCCGTTAGATTTAACGGAAAAGTTAACGAAAATTAATTTTTTTTTTTTAAACTTTAGAGGTTATCTGCTAACGGAAAAAGTTCAGGAGGTTTATATGCAAAACGTTCAAAGTTTAAGAGGGGTATCTGCAATTATCCCTAATTTTTATGTTATATATCCATACTGTTTATGAGATGCATTAGACATCTTCCCAATTTATTTATTTTTTAACTTGAGAGTTGTGATCTTTATGCAATAGTCAATACAATCAATATACGGATCTATTACATATATGAGGTTCTTAAAAAGAACAATTGAACTGATGGTTTAAGTTAAAAATATAGGGGTAATTGTACATAAACTCTCTGTACTTTACACGTCTTGCACGTAATGCCTTAAACTTTTACTAGATGGAGACCCCGTGCAACGCACGGGGATGTTCATGAGTAAGTTGTATCCGTTTATAAAAATAGTCAATTCAAACCGCTTGTTACCCAAATATAATATCATCAAACTTAACTAAAACTTAATGATTTTCTTTTTAAATAGATTTTTTTATAAAATCTATATATATATATATACATATTAAATAGAGTTTAAAGAAAATACAAATCATATTAGCTAAGTGATCATTTAAAACTGACTTAGGACAAAAAAAATCATTAAAAATGAATCACTTGACTTAGTCAAAATAGGCAAGTCAAGTGGTTTAAACCTATATATATAAATTATGATTCTTTTAATTTGTAATGCGGACGGATTACTTGTTGGTTGAGTTTAGTGAATCCATGACTCATTCATTTACCATGTGAGTTGAGCTAAGATAGACCGTAGTGGACGATTTTTTATATGTCATTTACTTAATACCGTTTAAAGTAAATTAAATTTGAATAGAAGAATGAAGTTTTAAGAGAAAAACAATTATTCTTGAACAATTACATATTAAACAACAACCGATATTCCTATTATTTGTGAAAAGACAGTTTATTATTTTATGTTCACAATCAAGTTTCTACACAATGAGAAGATATTATTAAACAATAGTGTTTGGTTAATGAAATAAGTGGTTGTGAATGGTTGCAAATGAATATATGATTCCTTAGTTTATGGTAATGTACATAATAAGCGGTTATAGATGGTTACTAATATTCATGTGAATGGTTTTAGTGGAAGTAGTTGCTACAGTAACAATATATAATGTAATAATAATTATATACTCACAAAATACATGCTACCTAAATAAGAACTCAACAAAGGGTTAGGACTTAAGTTGCAACCAATGTCTCAGTCCAGGAGTTGATGCTCCAAAAATCATCATTTCAGACAATACTTTAGACAAATGAATCATCAAACATAAGAGAGAAAATCACACCAGTCTGTCACAACTCACAAGCATCATGAAGAGTTTTGGTCTTTGTTGATACCGTTTGATGTTGTAGTTGCAATTCATTTAATAAGTTATGTGTTTCATCAACCTGCATAAAGGAGAGCTCAACCATCTTAAGAGGGACAAATGCACTATGCACACACAAAATCTAAAATAAAAATGGAGTTTCAATCATCAATAGGAAAATTTAAAATTGCATTGAAACATAGATAATAACCAGAAACGTACTTGGCTAAGTATCCCATCACATGTTTGTATACGATCTGTCAAAGAATTCACATAGTGTTGACTTTCATTTGTCTATGGTAAGAGCATAAACAGAAGAAATGAGCAAGAAATAGAAAATTTAAATTGAGATGGGAAAAATAAATTTGTTGAAACATGCCATGTTTTTACAACCATTTGTGTCTTTTGCCAAACAAAATTGAGAGTGACCAAAAGCATGTTTGAAAAAGCCTTATAAAAAAAACATGTTTGAAAAAGTGATATATATATATATATAGTAGTTTGTAAATTAGCAGTTAGCTATTACAATGAGTTAAAATCAGTTTAGAACTGTTGTGATTAGTGGGTTATTGTAGCTGAAACCTAAGATGTAACTGTTAATTAGTGGGAGAAAAAAAAGGACGTGTGCCATAAAAAACTGAAAATTTGAATTATAGAAAAATCGTGAGAAAAGGAAAAAAAACAGAAATAGTTTTCATTTGAAGATAAAAAAATGTGTTTATTGTTTTGTTTTTAAATTACAACTATTAAATATATAAAATAAAAAACTCTAAAATTCTACAGCATGACACGTATTCATATAGGGTGTTCCTTTATATATTTCATTTTTCTTAACGAAATATTCTTCTTTTTTTATCATGTGTCATGCACATGACCTATTTTTTTCTTCACAAAAATATCCATTTTAACCTTCTTCTCTCTCTTTTATTATTTTTTTTTTAATTTTATAAATTAAATTTGATAATAATAATAATTATTATTTAAATTCGTTCAAAAGAAATTATTATTTAAATTTTAAAAATTGAAAAAAAATTATAAACTCAAGGATATTTTGGTATCTTTAACACTTAACTGATGGTAAAAAAACGGAAAGGCCCCTACCATAGTACATGGAAATCAAAAATTAAAGTAAAACTTTAAGACATTCATATGCAAAACGTGTAAAGTACATAAATTTCATATGCAATTACCCCAATTATATAAGCATCCTCTCCACAAGATGATCCAAGACATTTAGGAACACCAATTCTTGCAAAAGTAACATTATTGTTTAAATCACCTTTTCCGGCAGATAATTGCAACGAGCCTACAGAGAGCTATGTAACTTTTTGACAATTTGTAACCTATCACCATTAGGTTTGAACCTTTTTACTGAATGATAATTTTATGAAATGTAACGAAAGAGCAACGGCCAGCAGCTATAGCTCTTTCCCGTAGAAGTCATAAAAATGATATGAGAATAAGGTATGAAGAGAAAAAATAGAGCTCCACAATAAATATGCTCATTTGACTTCACAAACCTGGGAAAAAAATTGGAGTTAAACATTGCATGTAAAAATAAAAAATAAAAAACAGTGAAAGTCACGATAATCTGAAAATAAGTTAGTTTGAGGCTCACTTACTATTTGTGTTTCCCATCATGGAACTGGGCGTTCTTCGAAGACTTGAAAGTTTCCAAAAATTCTTTAGCCTTCTGCATCTCTTTCTTCTGCCTAGACTTGTCCCATTTGTGTTCTGTAGACAGAATCTCAATTATGCGTGGCAGTGCACGCCCTGCCGCATCAGTGTCCAGGAAAGCAAGTCGAGATCTTCGCGCAATGAAATCAACTGCAGACTCGCAATATTCATTCCGAGCACAGTATGCAACCTCAGCCTCAAGATAAGGATATCCGTGAGCAAGCCGCTTCCCAAGATTTTCGTTCTAAACATAAAACGGATGGACTAATAACGTTAACTTTCAAGGAAAAGAAAATAGAAAAAGGAACAATCATAGAGTACACATATGATGATGTATTGTAATCTCATGCAACTATCTCGTGACAAGAATGACGTGTTAAATGAAAAGCAACCATATTAAGGTTGTTTATCAATGCAAACAACTCACAATCAGGTCCAAGCACTGCAAGGCTATACTTACTGAATAACCTAATTATTTGATAGATTCGAAAGTGAGCCAACTAAATATGTTGTAGAACCCGAAATGAGTAACCACACATTTAAATATTGCTTATTATAACACATCTTAGGCACTATTAAACTCTGATTCCTTTTAATTTGATACCCTACTGGCCTACCATAAGAAAAACTTATTATAAATCAAATGGGTGGCCCAGTGCACAGCCTCCCACCATTTTGGGGTCTGGGAGGTTTATTTTTGTATGCAACCTCACCCCTGCTATGCAGGCTTGCAGCAGCCTTACTGCTACGCCAAGGCTCACACTCAAATAGCAATTATCAATACTGTGTTAAACTGTAACGAAATCAACTTCTCCTAGAAATTATTTTCACTATAAGACAAATGTCATCCATGAAGAGTAACAGAATACACTAACCTGAGCTATGGCTGCTACACGTTCAGCCAAAGTACCATATGAACCAGACAAATGCTTTGCTGCAGCAGTGTCCATTGTCCCAGGAACAACTTTACCACTGTATGACTTCTTCATGCGCGTGTACTGTTGAGCAAGGACCGTGAAAGACGAAGGCTCCCATCCATCTCCACCAACAATCCGCAGATTGTAGGTTAAGCATCCATTTACAGGGCTCAGCTTTCCGGACTTTATAGCTGCATCAACTGCATCTTCTGCCATGCTGTGATTAACCACAGTTAGCACAGTACTGCTCCAAATTTTCATCAATTTAAAAATTATTGCTCAACCAATAAAGCTACCTTCGGTATGTGGTCCATTTTCCACCTGTAATTGTGACCAAACCAGGATAATCTTCACAGACAACATGATCCCTGGAGATATTCTCAGTGTTATTTGCTGATGGATCCGTTGCCAATGGGCGAATACCACTCCAAGCAGAGAGAACATCTGTCCGTCGTACCTGAATTCATACATCATTACTTTTGATGTCAACATAGAACGTATAAAAAGACCAGAGATAGAAGTGTTAATTTATTTAGATATTAATATATTGACTAATTAATCTAACTTAGATAAACACCATCCAGTGAACTCAAAGCCATATAAAGACCATTTAGAAAATCCACCTAGCTTAGGTGGAATATTTGGCATGATAAGAAAACTCAGGTTGAATTTTTTTTCGTCACACTAAAATCTAACCCAAACAAAGGAGAGAAGAAAACAATTTGACATATCAAAGGTTCCACACAATATAACAGACCAACAAATCAAAATGTTTCTTGACATATCTTGGCAGCAAATGCTCCCCACAACTATAAACCTAAATCATGTATTCAAAGCATCAAAATAAGTGCAAAAAGTAATTAGAGGAAGCTACATGTAAGTTTTAAATCATTTCACCATAACTTAGCTTGATAAATAAATTAACATGGTATCTTTATCCAGATTCATGGTCCTTGATATATAGTTCAATCAAGGATGTGTACCTTGCCGATGATCTTGGTGTGAAACACCAAGACAAAGTTGCATAGAAAATGAGCTCAATGTAACGTAACAGAAGTGACAACTTTTCGTCCAACAAAAAAGGGAAAATATTTGCTCCTTTTGCACAGGGGTCTTTCGGAAGGATCCATTGTGTATTGCTTAGAATTAAATTTTGGTCGAAAGAATAAAAAAAAAGTCGCTAATTTTGATTAGATTCTTTTGTCAGAGACAGCAAGCAGAAGGCTCTATTGCACATCAATCAAGGAAACATGGTGAGGAGACAATTAGATATAGATCAAATTTGTGAAGGCTGGCAAAAAAAAATTGAAGAAAAAGATAAAAACAACAGGAACATTCTTTTTTATTCCAAAACGAAAAGTAAATATAATACAATATTGCCAGCCACTTCTAAGAAATCTTTAATGTAATCCCCAAACACAATCAATTAAAATATAATCCCTCCATCCTAAAATGAGTGTCTTGGTTTCCATTTTGAGAAAAATTAAGGAGAAGTTAGTTAGTGTTGTCCAATTCTCTTTGCAACCCCATAATATGTGTTGTTGTAACAAACTTAAGGAATGCTAACTAACTTATTATATGGATATTATTGGAGATTCATACATAACTAAAAAGGAAAGAGGACACTCATTTTGAGACAAAAAATGATAAAGAAACATGACACTCATTTTGGGACCATGAGTATATAATTCGGAAAAATCATATACCTTAACATTAAGGTAGTCACAAAGGGCATCCAGTATAAATTGTATCTCATCTTCATGTGGTTCTGGAAGTAAAGTGATGCTAGTGTTGGAATCTGTAGTGCCAGCGACTGTTCTTCCTAACCATGGCAGCATGAATACAACACGGCCATCCTTAGTTTTAGGAACAATTAAGCCCATTCCTTCGGGAGAATAGTAATCAGGGAGGATAATATGAACTCCACTGCTAGGACAGATCATAGGTTGTGCATCTTTGTCAGCCATTTTCCGCACAGAGTCACAAAATGGCCCAGCCGCATTAACAACAACCTTTGCATATGTATCAAATTCATTACCTGAAACCACACAGAAACTTGCATCAGTATCACCAAAATAATGTATCAAATGCACACATGTGAAATGTATATGTTGCATGATGTTATGTTGATAAGATGTGCTTTTCTATACCTGATAGATTGTCTCGAATTCGTGCACCAATTATACGCTCACTACCCTCATCCTTGAGAAATGATACCACTTCTGCATGGTTAAGAACCGCAGCACCAGCTAAAGCAGCAGTGCATGCCAATCCAACATTGAGCCGTGAGTCATTCATCTGCCCATCATAATACACCACCGTGCCCTTAAGGATCTTACCTTTACCCTTCCTTGCAAGAGTTGGGAAGAGTTCAACAGACTCCTGGGCAGAATAATATCTGGACAGATGTAACAGCCGGGCTCCCGCGACCAAATCGTACATTTTCAACCCCATCCAGTAGTATACCACCTCAAACCAGTTAAAACATGGTGTCATGCATGGCAAGGCATGGCACAGGTGTGGTGCATTATCAATAACTTGTTTACGCTCCTCAAGTGCATGGAAAACTAGCTTCAGTTGCCCATAATCAAGTTTAAAGACGGCTTTCTCCAAATAGCGGACCCCTAGCAGGAAAGTTGACATACACAGAGAAAATTAAAATTAACATATCTGAGAAGCCATATAATCATATTCCTTAGAAAATGATGGGAGACTTGATTAAACTATTGTGGCTCTAGTTACCAATGAGCCTCAACAAAATTTTACTCCTTCAATCAAGACATGAATTGAAATTTAACCGGTTAATCAGTAAAAAATAATAGTTTATGGGTAGGGCACCAAAATTTAAAAGCGACCACAACAATTTCAACAAATGTTTGAGTATAATGCAATCAAGATAGCCAAAAGTTTTAACCATTGTGGAATACACACATTCTTCACATAAGTTGATGGAACTCACATTGCAGGATATAAATCAACACACCCAGGACTCAGACTCAGGACACAACAGCTGAATCATCAAGCAAAAGACGAAAAACAAGTAAAAATGGCCTCACGGTGGCTTTCAGCTTAGGACAATATCATCTCATAAATAAGCCCAATATTAAATAAATATGCAATTCTAGTGCAGACAGGACAAAATTTACATGAATTTCATAGGAATACAAATTCTAACTGAAAATTAATAAGATTAAAATGATAAGCAGCTGAAAATCCATTCTCTAACAGAAAGAACATACATAATTATGATACATATCAAACGGACCGAACAGGAATTGTCATGGATTTTGGAAATTCAAAACAATTAACCCTCCAAATTCAAAAATCCACACACTCTGATCTCAATTTGCATATTCAGCAGCTCGACATTATCAAACAGTACATCACAAACAGCATACCTCCATGAATTAGCTTCGTAGACCTCGAAGATGTTCCAGAGGAGAAATCCTCTCGCTCGACGAGCCCGACGCGGAGGCCTCTGGTTACGGCGTCTAGCGCAACGCCGCTGCCGGTGGCTCCGCCTCCGACAACGAGAATGTCGAGAGGATTCTCGGAGCTAGCTCCGATGAGAGCGGACTCCTGAGCGGCTCTGGACGGAAGGACGACGGAAGGATCGCTGATCTTCTGCCGCAACGCGTCCAGGGCGGGTCCACCGCCTCGGTCGTTGGAAGAGATCAACCGATTGTTGCTGAGGAAGACGGCTCCGCCAGTCGCGGCGGCGAGTGTGGCGGCGGCTCCGAGACGCCTGAGGCGAGTCGCGGTGGCCATGGAGTGAGGTGGCGAGCGGTGGTGGCAGTGCGAGAGAGATGAAGGAGAATGTGCTGGAGAAGAGTCAGTTTAGTTATGGACTGGTTGCGTTTGGAATCGGTCAGAGATTCGTAGTACCGTCTGTGATTTTACGAAAATACCACTGCTCGTAGTTATGACTCACGACTAGTGAGACGTTTTGGGTGGTGGACTTTTTTTTGCCTTAGCAAATGACAAAATAGCCCTCATTTTATAATTTCCCTTTCATATGTATTTTTTACTGTAATTACTGGGTTAAATGTTTTTAGACAGCTAGACTTGTTTTCATTTTAGAGTTGACCCCTATATTTAATTTTTAGTCGGTTTAGATCTTGGACATCAAATTTTTAACAATTTGGTCGTAATGACATGATATTATCGGTTATGACCGGTTACGCCAAGAGTTAAATGTTTGATGTTTCTAGACCCCTTGGGCTTGTTTTTATTTTGTAGGTGACCATACACTCAGTTTATAGTCGATTTAGCCTCTGAATTTCAAAATTTTAACAATTTGGTCCTAATTATCTGATACTTTCGGTTATGACTGGCCACGTCAACGCTTCCAAAGGAAAGCTCGTCTTGGTGCTGCCGACGACCATTAGCACAAACATCACCTCCTTCGTTTCTAGCGTTCATGAACCTGATCTGGTAGGAAATGTTAGTGATCAGAAAGAGATCCATGCTAAACTCACAATGGATGTCGGAGCAATTTGGGATCCACCTTAGGGCGGTTGTGGTCACTAGAATCATCATCATCATCACCATGTTTAGGGGGGATTCATCTCCGAGAAGCGTCCTGGAGTGCATAAGGTTCTTCTCCTTTGCAATGTCCACAACCTTCTACACGTGCGTCGAGGCCATCATGGTCTTCCTCCGAGAACGCTACATGCGCGAAACCGGTGCATTTCAATCAAAACACTTTTCGGTTATGTCAGCAGGGCGAGAGGACGTGGAACGATGAGATGGAAGGCTTGTTGAAATGGTCAATCATAACTGGCAGTATCAGGTCATTATGAGCAAATTATTAAAATTTAAAGTCTATGGGCTAAACCGGCTATATATTGAGTCTGGAGCTCAACTCTAAAATGAAAACAAGTACAAGGAGTCTAGAAACATTTAACTCTTGATGTGGCCGGTCATAACCTGTAATATCAGGTCATTAGGACCAAATTGTTAAAAATTCGAAGTTCAAAAATTAAACCGACCAAAAACTAAATTTAGTTTATTCCAGAATAAAAAAATAAATTTAGAAGTCAACTCTAAAATAAAGATAATTCCAAGTTTCTTTATTTATGGATTCTTTCATAGGATTGGCAAATGACATATTCCATAAGAAATCTGAGAGGTAATTTCACATGAACCCATTGTACTTTACATGTGTTGCACATGAATGCCCTAAAGTGTTATTTTAACTTTTGACTACCTTGTACTTTACATGTTTTGCACATGATTTTGCTTGATTTTTTATTTTTGAGTTTTCCGACGGGTTTTTGAAAATTACGGCAAGCCTATGAAGTTTTCGGCGAGTTTTTGCAGTTTTCGGCGATAATTGGTCGTCAGAAACTCGTCTAAAACTTCAAACCTTCATGTGTTCTTGAATGTTAAAGAATGACAAAATGAGCATTTCTAAAAAAAATTTAGGTTATGTGCATGACACATGATCAAAAATGGAATATTCTGTTAAAAATAAAATATTCCGTGACGGATATGCCCCCGGTATAGTATATGATAGTCAAAAGTTAAAATAAAACTTTAAGGTATTCATGTGCAAAACGTGTAAAGTACAAGGATTTCATGTGCAATTAGCCCGAAATTTGATGATCTAATTTCTCAATCTTTCATTTGAGATTAAAATTTAATTAACTAAATTAATAACAAAAATAAAATAAAAAATATATTAATCAAAATTACTGGAAAATAAAAAATATTTAAAGATGTTCAGATCTCTCCCAAACCGGCCTCCTCAACGTCGAATGGCTTCCCGGCGATTCAGTTCACCACTCAGGAGGTCTCGGCTGTCGAAAATCTTCTCCAATGGTTGTTGATTGCGAAATTTTCTCAGTCACGTCCATCGATAAATGCTATTAAGAACCATATCACTGCCACTTGGGGCCTTGAACTCCCGCCGGTAGTAGGGCTTATTGATCCTCGCCATGTCTTAATTCGTTTACTCTCAAAGAAGGACTTTATTGCCGCCTGGACTCGAGAGCGAAGAGTAATCGAAAATAGTCTTTTTCGGCTGTTCAAATGGACGCCGGACTTCAGTACAAAGTCAGAATTGACTCGGTTGGCAGTTTGGGTTCGTCTTTTGGGTTTGCCTCTACAGTATTTTGCTCCGTCGATGTTACGTGCCATTGTCTCGCCCATTGGTAGGTTCTTACGCACTGATGAGCGCATTGCGACTCTATCTCATCCTATGTTTGCTAGGGTTTGTGTGGACATGGACGTCTCAAAACCTATGCCAAGCAAAGTATGGATATCGGTTGGTACCGACAAAAGTAATGGCTTCTGGCAACGTATAGTGCAAGATAATGATTATCCCTATTGCTCTTTTTGTAATTTGCATGGGCATAAGAAGGAAGTGTGCCGCAAATTTGTTAAGAAATCGAATGGGGAAGCTCTTGTTGTGGTGGTTTCGGAGGTACCTTCAGTTGTTGCGCCCATTGTGGCTACTCCTCTCACATCAACGTCTGTTGTGGTCCCTGTGTCCACTGGAGAACGTGTAGCGCATGTGGCATCTGTAATAGTTCTTCCCACTCCTCGGTTGAACCATCGCCCATTACTCACAATCCGTCCACGGATATCATAACTACTGTAGCACCTATTCCGCCGGAGGCCACTGGTGATAATTCACACGTCCCCTGTGATGTTTCCTTAGTGGATTCAGTTCTACAATGGTTAGAGAAATTATCGGTACTGGATACCAATGGTCAATTACAATTAAGTTGTGCCTTCCAACGGTGTCGAAACTGACAATTGCTCCCCCAATTGTTGATGTAACCGGGTCTACTGTAGCGGCGGCTTCGCTGAGTACTCAAGGGTCACCATCGTGTCAGACGGTTTCGGCTTCAACTAACATGTCACCCTCGGCCCCGCTGCATGGCATGCATGGCTCCCTTGAGCCGGTTCAAGAGAATCAGGTCTCGGCGACCGGCTTTGATCTTAATGTTTCTTTGACGAACTCTCCATCGTCTAGCTTGGATATCCCCCCTGGCACCACCCACCCCCAGTAATGGCCCCTCCCACTACTGAACCAATTACTCAAGCGGCTCACCGCTCCAATCGTCCTGCTGCAAAGCAGACCATCAACAAAATTAAGAATTGCAAATAATGCGTTTGCTATGTTGGAACATTCGAGGGTGTGGTAGTCCCTCAAAGAAGCGTGCTTTAGCAAATTTAGTTCGTACTCATAATCTGAATGTGTTGATTTTGCTTGAACCGAAGCAACAATTACTATGCTTAGATAAGCTTTCCCGCTATTTGCATTTTGCTAATTTTTTGCATTGTATTCTCGTTAATGATCATATTTGGCTAATGTCGGACTCTACATGTCAGGTATTGATTATTCGGTGCTCGAATCAAGCCATTCCATTCTTGGTTCACTTTTCGGGTAGAAGCTTCCATCTCCATGCTGTGTACGCTAAGTGCTCCCGTATTGATAGAAGACTCTTATGGGACTTTTTGGATCCTAGTTTGATTGATCAATCGGTTTGGAATATGTTTTGTGGCAATTATAACATGTATTCGTGCTTGGAGGATAAAATTGGAGGTCAGGGGCCTGACACTTCTTCCATGTCCGAATTTAATACATGGATCAGTGGGTTGGGTCTTGTTGATGCCGATTTTAGTGGTTCCCGATTTACATGGAGTAATCAACCCGGTCTTAGAAGAATTTAGTGTCGTCTCGATCGGGTCTTATACTTAGGATTGCCTGTTGGTGATGTTTTTTTTTAATGTGCAACATTTAACGAGTTCGGTTTCGGATCATGTGTCGCTGCTTGTATCGGTTGGTGGGGTCCCTCCTTATGTTAGTCGCTTCCATTTCTTTCGTTCTTAGGTTGATCACCTTGGGTTCTTGTCGTTAGTTCGATAGGTTTGGACTCATGGTTACTGGTCGGACCCTTTATGGAGGCTCCATTTTCGGCTTAAAGCGGTTCGCAAAGCACTCCGAGTTTGGAATTGGACCACCTTTGGGGATATTCGTCAGAAAATATCGAAGGACAAAGATGATATTGCTCATGCGGAGCATGAGTTGTTGTCTAATTATTCTCAAGATGCCTTTTCGAGGTTATGTCGTGCGAAACCAGAGCTTGATCGGGCACTGTTAGTGGAGGAGGAAATGTTATCGGACAAGTCTCGTGTCCAATGGTTGAAGGCGGGAGATCGCAATTCCGCCTATTTTCATGCCTCAATTGCGTATAGGAAATCTCGAGCACGCCTTCGTATCAAGGATGGTGTAAGTTGGATTGAGGATCCAATGATTCTAGGGAGCAAAGCTGTGAATCACTTCTCGAATTTTGTCGAGCTCAAGTGGGGCTGTTTCCGATCACTTACTTCGGGTTGTTCTTCGGCTTGTTACGAACAGGGACAATGATAATTTATTGGCAATTCGTTCAGAGGCAGAAACTTGGGAGGCGGTTTGTAGTTTAGGCTGGCATAGCTCGCCCGGTTTGGATGGCTTTACAGGAGTGTTTTTTGTTTCATGTTGGGAGATCATTAAGGACGATTTGGTTCAGTTTGTGTAGGCATTTTTTAATGGATCGTCGCTGCCACGTCCATACACTTTGTCCCTTCTTGTTTTGATTCCGAAAGTTGAGGACCCGACGACCTTCTCGGATTACAGACCGATAAGTTTGTGTAGCTTTGTTTATAAAAGTTCTCGCCAAGATCGTGAATGACCGCTTGGCTTCGCTTTTGCCTAAAATAATCTCGCCAAATCAGTCGGGATTTGTTAAGGGTAGAAGTATACATGAAAGTATTGCGTTGTGCTCGGAGTTAGTACATCACTTGAAGACTCGTTCACCGATGGGAAATGTCGTCCTTAAATTGGATATGTCCAAGGCCTATGATCGTCTTGAATGGCGATTTATTTTTCTGTTCTTGAGGCTTTCGGTTTTAATTCTAATTTTGTGGAGCTTATTTCCCGTTGTTTAACTAATTGCTGGTATTCTATAGCCATAAATGGGCAGTCCTCCGATTTCTTTAAAGCTACTCGAGGGGTGAGACAAGGTGACCCACTCTCCCCCGCTTTATTTGTTTTGGCTCAGGACGTGTTGAGTCGAAATATTGAGGATTATATTCGTAATGGTGCCATTTTGCCTTATCACTGCCCGGGGCATTCACAATCCATTTCTCACTTGATGTTTGCGGATGATACGATAGTCTTTCTTCAAGGTTCACACTCTTCTTTGCTGAGCTTTTTTGGGTTACTTTGGGACTATGAAGCATCCTCCGGACAACTAGTCAATCTCGACAAGTGTAGGTTTTATATTGCTACTCCAAGTCGGTTCGGTTTAATTTCCCATTGGACGGGCTTGGTGGCTAGATCATTACATTTTAATACCTCGGGGTTCCCATCAATCGGACTCGAGTTTGCGCATTGGATTTTCAATACTTGATAGATAAATTTGAATCCCGTCTTGCCAGTTGGCAAGGTAAGCTTCTTTCGTCGAGGTGATGGCTTGTGCTTATTAAAAGTGTTTTATCATCCATTCCGATATATGCTCTCTCGGCATGTCGTGTCCCAAAACTTATCATTAACAAACTGCACTTTATTATGGCGGGGTTGTTCTGGTTTTTTACCCCCCCTCCTGGTGCCCACTACCCGCCTTCCTCTGGGTCCACCCCGAGACACTCATCCGGCGTTTTCCCGTCCCTCTCCTCCTACATCACTCCCTTCATAGGGTCTCCCAACCCCTCCTTGGCTTCCCCAAACCTTGCTCTCTTAAACATCGGAACAATATGACACTCCATTTCCTCCCCCGCTCCGACCTCCTTGCTGCCCGCCGGAATTCTCATCCCTCTTGTGTTGTCCAGTCTCGGTGACACCCAATCCTCATCTTGAAACCATTTACTTACATAACCTCCCTCCCCCTTCTGATCCAGATCCCTCAGATATGCCCCATACGAGTACTCATCCTCCTTCATAATCTTGTCATAGCGAAACTTACATGACTTTTCATCATGCCCTATTATCCCACAAGCAAAACAAAAATGGGGTAGCCTCTCGTATTTGAAGTAAATCCACCCCCATTGTCCACCCATTGGTCTAACCTTCATCCTTCGTCTTAGCGGTGTGCGGATGTCCCATGCCACCGTACCCTCGAGTACGTCGTACGAGTACCCCCTTCTTCCTCTTGTCCTAAGACACAAACCTCCCCACTTCATTT
>JAYMTK010000234.1:0-26108 GCA_036897405.1 Pelargonium myrrhifolium
ATTTGCAAAGCAACATGAGCAGGAAAGATACTTTCAATCTTTACCTTGTCCAACTCCTTAGTGCCTGAAACGAAGAGGGCTTTCATCTTAGCATTTTCTTCGATGGCCATATCCGGGTTCCAGCTAATGATTCCGGACTCTAACCATCTATCTTTAAAAATCTCCACCTGGTTCCCATTGCCAATAAGCCAGAGGGCGTTGTCAAGAATAACCTCTCTACCCTTACATAAACTTTTCTAGATCCAAGAAGCACTAGAAGGGCAAGAAGCTTTCCACAAGTTACCATCCTTACTATATTTACTAGAGAGAAAGGAGTAAATGAGACTATCAAGTTCTTTAGCAATTTTCCAGAATTGGCTAGCCAGGAGACTGAGGTTGAAAGAACTCAAATCTCGGAGACCCAGACCACCCATTCCTTTCGGTAAGGCCAACTTGCTTCTGGCAATCCAGTGAATTTTCTTTTTTAGGGGGCTACCTCCCCACAGAAACTTGGCAATAAAACTTGAAAGCCAATTTGTAAAATAAGAAGGCATTTTGAAAAGGTTCATAAGGTAGAGGGGAAGGGCGTTAAGGGTTGATTTGATGAGGACGAGTCTACCCGCTTGGGATAAGAGATTACCTTTCCAAGAGGCCAGAGCCTTCTCCACTCTCCCTTTAAGAAAATCAAACAAGTTCCTCCTGGAAACATCCCCTAAAAAAGGAACACCCAGATATTTCCCAGGTCTAGATTTGTGGGCCATAGGAAGAATGCCTCGAAAGATTCTAGCAAAGGTTCTGGGGACATTTGGACTCATAAACCATTCAGATTTCTTAATATTGATGCTCTGACCCGAAACAACTTCATAATCTGATAATAACTTTTTCAGACGGGAACAAGCTTCCAAAGAAGGGGAAAAGAAGATAAAGAGATCATCAGCGAAGAGGAGATGATTAACTTTGGGGCCCCCTCTAGATATACTGATACCATTGAGCAAGCCAGCATCTGCTTCCAATTCTAGCCTTCTAGATAAGCTTTCAGCACAGAGACGAAAGAGATAGGGAATCACCTTGACGAAGGCCTCGAGCAGGCCTAAACCAGTCAGATCTATTACCATTAACAATGACACTGTAAGAGACAGTGGAAATGCACTGAAAAATAAGGTGCCTCCATTTCTTAGAAAAACCTTGGGCTCTCATAATCTCCATCAGAAAATCCCACCGAACTCTGTCATAAGCCTTACTGACATCCATTTTAAGAGCAGCTTTGAAACATTTCCCTTTCTTAAATCTCTTAATGGAGTGGAGTATTTCATTGGCAATAATTATGTTGTCCTGAATCGGTATGAACTCTCTATTTTTAGTTGAGTTTACTTTGGTCAAGTATATTGTCAAGGACCGGGAGAATCAGTTTTGTGCGGCGCTCCAAATTCGAGCATGTAGAAGAAGATGGTCGATTTTATTCATGATTTCAAACACAATAAACACTAATTAGGACATTGAGATTGTATCTGTAACATAAAAATAAGCATTGAGCAACATCCGGATAACAAGTATAAAACTGTGCTGACACGTGTCTAAATCTCACAGTCTATACATACTATAAAAATTGGATAAAATAAGATTATATGGTGTATTTAGAGCGTCACACCATCATATTTTTAATTTTGACACATTTTTTTTTCTTAAATACGAATATATACATTTCCAAACAATTTAATTGAAAATCATAAATAAGAAACTAATAAAATATAGGGTAAATTACATATGTCTACCCTAAATTTGACACATTTTGCATTGGACTACTATAAATTATTTTTCATAACTTTAGACTACTTTGAACTATTTCCTACATATTCTGTCAGTTAAATTTTGATTGAAATTGACTCTCTCTAGTCATGTGCACTACACATGACTTCAAAAAAAATTTAAATGACAAATTTTACCCTACTTCTTTATAATTAGTTCAAAAACAAGTTCATGTAGCTTGACCTGAAACTTCAAAATATGGCCGAAATCTACGTATTGTTGCCGAAAAATTGCAGAATCCCACCAAAGAAAAAAGCTTTATTATTGTTGGATTTGGGCGAAATTAGAGATTAAACCTTAAACCAATTTATAAATTCTAACAACCATGCATGAAAAATTAACCAACTAAATTTTTTATTATAAGAATAATGTCTTTACAAACAATATGTTAAAAATAAAGCTCACACACCAAAAGTCCAAACAAACCCTAGATCAACAGAGCTCCTCGTCCTCTGTCTCACCGATGGCGTCTCTGCCGCCATCGACCTTCATCAGAGTTCCCCACTCTCTGTCTCGCCAAGCTTAGAGAGCATGAACAACTGACAATGATTGAACCTGAAGCTTTAAGGTGACCATGTGAAGGGATCTGCCACGCCACCAGTGAGTCTGAAATCTAATTCAACAGCAAACTCAAAAGTTGATCCAAGAACTCCGACCGAACCACTATATTCCAAGGCACATTTTTCTTCCTGGCAACGACCACCTACTGCCCTTCATATGCACCAATAAAAAAAACTACTGTGAGTCTACGTCGTCACCGCTCTACAAATCCTAACAACACATTAACTTTCTATCAAAGTAAGAAACCGCTATCTTAACGAGATAGAGCATAATTTACCATCTGCAAACCCAAGAGACCATTGCCGCTATGAAATGTAAGAGTAGTCGTATCCGTACAGAACCCCTAGCCGACTTTCAAAATGATAGAGTGAAAATAAAACCCTAGTTGAAAGATGATGTTTCTATTATGTGCGGAAATTTTTAATTATATATTTAATTATAAAATTTTGTAATATATATTATAAATTAAATCAAATCAAATATAGTTTTTTGATTGTTCCGCATAACGCACACTCTAAGACAAACTAGTTACCCCATAATTCCATATACACCCTCCGACATAAAATGAGTTTCAAGTTTCTTTTGAAATTTTGTTTTAAAATGAGTGTTTTGTAAATTTAGTTATGCATGAATTATCAATAGTATCTTTAAACAAGTTAGTAATTAGGATCCTCAACACATGATCATCAACACATGATCATGACAATACAAAAATAAATATATTATACTAACTAAAAATAGAAAATAGTATTGGGGTAAATACAATAAGCACCCCTGAAGTTTGAGGTAAAAACAGTTAACCGGAAAGTTCATAAGTGCTTTTAGGGGTGCTAACTGCTTTTACCCCAAACTTCAGGGGTGTTTATTGTACTTACCCCAATAGTATTTTGAGAGAGAGAAGAGGCCCTCCATAGTGATCCAATAAAAAAGGCCCGGCCCAGCCCAGCCCAAGGATCCGGTGGTTCAGACTTCAGAGAGAAGAGTTTGGTTCAATCTCAATGAATGATACCTTTCCGTCTGCGAATCGGAATTGCTCTGCTCTGCTCTGCTCTGTCAATGGCGACCACCAACGGTATCCAACCTTCTGCGATTCTTTCTCTTCACTCTGATTTTCTTCTTCTTTGTTTTCTCCGAATTTGTTATTCGATTCGCTTTCTCTCTACTCCTTGGCTCCGTACGTGTTGCTGTTGGGTATCGGAAGCTGTAGCTTTTGAGATCAAAATTCCAATTTACTTCTTCTGCGAAAATGCTTTTCTTCTAAATTCTGTATTGTTACGATTTTGTTTGAAAACCACAAAAGATGCATGTTAATATATTGTTTTTGCATCCTCCGTGTTTGGTTAGCTCCATTGTTGTAGGTTTAGTTGCAACTCAGCTTTTTCTACTACTCTGAACGAACTAGTCAGAATTTTAAATTATCTAACTAGGTGGATTTGGAGTGGCAAGTGATGGATTCTCTCTATCTAACTAAAATTATGTACAATGGTTCTGTTTTATTCTTTGTTCATTGATAAAATTCTCATTTAACTTTAATGAATTAGCTAGAAAGGTTAATCACATTCTTAAAAAGCCTGTCATTGTGTCTTGGTAGGGGAGAAGTTGACATTTGTCCTAAAAGGACATTAGTCTTCGGATGCTTAGAATTGTTCATTACCTAGCAATGAATGATATTACATTAAGAGCTGATGTAGAAGCTAAATGGGGAGTGCAACTTAGTGTTTCATTTAGTATTATCAGTGTCACCTTGACTGGATAGACTAACTAAAACTCCCTCCATCCCAATTCCCAATGATTGTCCTTGTTTCTATTTTGAGAAAAATGAAGAAGAAGTTAGTTAGTGCGATATATTTACCACTGTATCCTTGTGATCATGTGTTAATGGATACTAAATTACTAACTACTCCCTCCGTCCCAAAATGAGTGTCCTGTTGGTTTTGCATTTTTGTCCCAAAATGATTGTGCTCTTTCCTTCTTAGGAAGTTCGTTATAACATGAATTACCAATAACATCCCTATAATAAGTTAGTTAGCATCCCTTGAGTTTGTTAGAGCACATACTCATTGAGATTCAAAAGTAATTATACAACACTAACTAATTTCTCCTTAATTCTTTCCAAAATGGAAACAAGGACACTTATTTTAGGACAGAGGGATTAACTTATTAGAAAGATACTATTGACAATTCATGCATAACTAACTTCCTAGAAAAGGAAAGAGGACACTCATTTTGGGACGGAGGGAGTATCTCTTTATGCCGTGGGTTTTAGAAATGCTGTGAGGAAGGAGAGGGCTTTGGACTGCTGGAATAGTGAGTTGTGGTCACCAAGGCATGTTGGCTTCTACCTCCAAGGGTATGGGAGGAGTGGTTGAGTCTTGTAGAATAACTACCAGTTCGCTGGTTCCTATCACCATACTTGTGGTTTCCCTGTAAAAGAAGGCATGTTTGCTTATATGTAATACTATTGGAACTTTAGTTGGAGATGTAGTGCATTTGGTGGTGTTGATCTGATGTGCAAATGCATAGGTATGTAATCAACTTGATCAGATATTCCAATTTTCTCTAATAATGATTAACTAGAAACTCTGATACTTCTTGATACCCCTGGAAATTGGGTTTGTAAATACAGAATTGAGAGTGGAAACACTTGGATTAGTTCTTATCGTAACTTTTCTCATGTAGAGTAGAGTGGTTATTGGTAATTCCAATCATGAGCTTTCTGGGTCAGGTCATAGTTTGTGTCTTTAGATAATAACACGTAATTTCTGTTTCAGGTACAGTAACTGGAAAGGGTGACACATCCGTTAAATCTGTCAAAGAAGTTGAAGCTGCTACGGTTCCAGCTTCTGCGGCACAACCTGAAAAAGTTGGTAAGAACTAAGAACTGTTCAATCTTAAATGTTCATTGTTGCTCTTGATCCTTTTTTCCCCCTTCTTTCTATGGTGGCAATACTTATTGAAGGTCAGGACTATTAATAAGGGGAGGAGCTGATTTGTTCTTTTCATTCTGTTAGAAGTGAAGAATCGAGTGAATGCCATATGGGAAGAAATGAATAAAGGCATATCTAACAAGACAATCAAATCTTTTCCAATTAAACCTATTTCAGCTGTGAAAAGAACTTCACAGAAGGCATCAAGTGTGAGGACTCAAAATCTTTTGTTTCTAACTGAATTCCTTATTCAGTGGTTGGGTAGAACTTTTCTTTAATAATTCGTTATTATTTTCCATAGAATTGGATGACATATCTGGGGATGGCACCAAAGAATCCAGGGTTCGGTGCGCAAAATGCACAGAAAAAAGCACCTAGTGAATTGGAGAACGGTACCAGTGATGATACCAAGCGGCTTGCTGCTGCTGCTCTTTCTGCAGTTAAGGATGCTGCAGCTGCAGCATCTAATAAGGGGAAGGTTGAGGTAAGCACATTTTACTATTCCTTGTTGTTTGGCTTTAGTTGGCCTTTTTATGGATGCATATCACTAGTACTTGTCTTCCTGAAATTCAATGATTAATCCAAGGATAGACCTTTTGCTTTTATGTCAACGCTAGTATTTAATCTTTTTAGGGACGAATGTTAGTGTCAACTAAGTTGAGTTCTTTGTTGTAATGATGGTGGACAAATTACTTTCCTTGGACAGATCACTGAGGTTAAGGACTTTGCTGGGCAAGAAATTGAAGTGAAGAAGCTTGTTGATTCTGATTCGAAGGAGGCATTTGATAAGGCCAAAGGAGTTGCACATTCCGGGGTTGATGCTATTCTTGAACAAATTAAGAAGAAACCAAAGCTCAGTGTTCTTGACAAGACTAAAAAGGATTGGGGTGAATATAAGGAAGAAAACAAGGGGGTGGAAGACGAGTTGGATGCTTACAAGAAGAGTTCAAATCAATACCTGGACAAAGTATCCTTTTTGCAAAGAACTGATTATAGGGAATTTGAGCGAGAAAGAGACGCACGACTAGCTTTGCAAGCAAGGAGAAAACCAGAAATGCGAGAGGATCCGTGAGTTGACAGCATGATGCTCTTCAGTTGCTCCAGTTAAAAATATTGGCCCATTTTTCCCCATCCGAGAAGTCGGAGGAAGGGGAGGTTGGTAAATTTTATCCAAAGGCAAAAAGTTGATTGAAGTCTGTTAATTTGTACTGCCAAGTATATGTGTCCCAGAAACAAGAGCAAGAACTGACCATGTTCATGGATGGCATCTGATGGATGCCTCCTTTAATTATTCTGCTCCATTGTGGAATGTTTCTTTCTTTCTTTTTTGTGATGGAAGTAATGTGATTTTAACAATCCCGAGTTTTAAATTTCTGTGTTCATTTCAACCCAATTCCACCGCGAACTCGTCAGGCACAACTGTGGAGATCCGGGAGTTCAACTTACAAGTCTCGCGAACTCCTTCATGGAGGAAGCGCAGTGGCTGCCGAAACTGATGTCCAAGTCGATGAAACATGGAGCCGTTGCCACATCAGCGAGGGAGGGTAACGGTAGACACCAAATTGGCTTGAAAATGAAAAGTTAGGTACTAAATTGGGTTTTCGGTATAAGTTTGAGTACCAAATTTGCGTTTAAACCTTGCTGCTTTAAATAAAAAGAACTTATATAATGAGATGGTGAGTCTTAGCAAACAACTACCTATTCATTATCAGACTGCACTTTGTCCATAAGTTCCACCATCCTGTGTTTGAAGGAAAAGACAAATATGGTTTTGTTCAACAGATCTGTAACTCAATAAACTTCGTATGTACAAACTTCTTCCAGCAACATATAAAATAAAACAAGCAGTTTCAGTGCTGAATCAATGAAGTTGATGAATCTGCTCATCTCTTTATTAGCTTGTTCATACAGATAACAAAAGTTGCTGTAAATTCACACCAAAATTCTATTCAGATGATTCAATCTGTTCCTATCAAGTTATTGCAGATGCAAAAAAATGAAAACAAAGTAAAATGATCTTCTTCTACATGTGAATGGGCTTGTCATAAGTGGCCATGGCAGCTTCCTTCAAAGCCTCGCTCATTGTTGGATGGGCATGGCAAACTCGGGCTATGTCCTCACTCGACGCATCATAGTGCACAGCAATAGCTGCCTCGTGAATCATTTCCCCGGCATTGGGTGCCATTATATGGACACCCAATATCTTATCCGTCTCCTTATCAGCAATTATCTTGACAAGTCCTTCGGCATCATCAATTGCCTTGGCCCTGCTGTTTGCCAACAGAGGAAACTTTCCCACACGATATGCAATACCGAGTTCCTTAGCCTGCTCCTCCGTCTTTCCAATAGAAGCAACTTCAGGGTGAGTATACACAACCCCTGGAACCAAATCATAGTCTATGTGAGCTGCCTTACCAGCTAAAAACTCCACACAAGCAACCCCGTCTTCTTCTGCTTTGTGGGCTAACATAGGCCCTGGAATAACATCTCCAATTGCGTACACACCATCAACATTCGAAGCAAACTTATCATTAACCAAAATTCTCCCCATCTTGTCAGTTTCCACTCCAATCTTGTCCAATCCAAGCCCATCCGTGTATGGAACCCTACCAGCGGAAACAAGAACAACATCAGCATCCAGTGTGGTCTGATCGCCACCAGCTGCTGGTTCAAGGGTCAACTTCACACCATCTCCACTAGTATCTACTCCCACTACCTTAGTTTTGAGCATGAACTTCATCTTTTGCTTCTCCAGGGAACGGTGAAATTGCTTACGGATTTCACCATCCATGGTTGGGACAATGTCTGGGCCAAATTCAACAACTGTGACCTCTGAGCCAAGTCTGCCCCACACTGAACCCATCTCTAGGCCAATGTAGCCTGCCCCAATCACGACAAGTTTCTTAGGGATTTCCGTCAAAGCTAAAGCTCCAGTTGATGAAACAATTCTCTTCTCATCAATTATGATACCGGGTAGAGATTTGACATTCGACCCAGTGGCAACTATAATGTGCTTGCCTTTAACAACAGTGTTCCCACCATCAATGGTGTCCACTGAAACTTCAGATGGAGAGATGAACTTGCCATGGCCTTTGACATAGTTCACTTTGTTTTTCTTGAATAGGCCTTCTATACCTCTTGTAAGATTAGCCACTGCTTTATCCTTCTGGCCCATCATGGCAGGTAAATCAACCTCGAGAGAGGAGACCTTCACACCATGCTGAGCAAATGTATGCTTGGCTTCATGGTACATATGGGAGGAATGCAAAAGGGCCTGAACACAAGAAAGAAATGATGAACATATGCCAAATACGGTGAGTAATGTGATATCAGGGAAACAATCCCTCCAATTGCTCAAGTAATCCATCAAAGGACATTTAATTTCCATTCGTTAAAACAAAATAAAACCAGAAGATGTTCTCCAATGGTTTTCTTATATAGAATTTACTTTATTGTGAAAGGGAAAGATTCCTTCACGTAGAAAACATTTTATCTTAGAAGAATAATCATTTGCTAGAAATAGAAAATATTCCCCTGATGTCAACCAAACACAGGAGAATAAATCAGGGAAAATAATTTATACGAGAATTCACTAATTGAAATAAAAGGTAGTCTAGCAGGACTATGAAGCCTGAAAATGCTGTTCAAGAAAAAAAAATGATGAAAAGAAACCATTCTACTAAATAGATAAGAAATCACAAGCTTCTACAAGAAAACGTGGAACCATCACACTTACCATTTACCAATAAATCGATGGATTAAAACCTTCTAATTTCACAATGAGTATATCAAATACCAGGTCATTGTGGACAAGCTAGCAGTGTCATTGATAAGCTGAGAGATTTAAGACACCGGGAGTAACTAGTAAATGTAAACTAAATTTAGTGTGCAACATAGCCTTCATCTATATAGCTGATTTAAACTTAAGTTAGAGGACAATAATACAGCAAGTTGTAATTTGCAACAAGAAACTCAAAACAATAAAATTTTAGCTCAGAGCACAAATTGAGCTCTAATATACAGGTACTTGAATTGAGCTGTAATTCTTTCCAACACCTATACTGCTATAAAGGTACCGAATTGTGCTCTAATTTATTCCAGAAACTGACAGAATCCATATAATGAATAACATAATCAATGACACTCGAACACCAGAAAATTACAACAAATGTATAATCACACCCAACAAAATAACATTGGTAACACTCTATGGCACTAATTTCCAATCTTGTTAAATCACAATTTGATTAACAATCCATAAACATGACTTATATATTTGTATGTACATATGGTTTTTTCAATTATGATCAAAATACACAAGTAAATACATCTAGAGACCAAGAGAATCGATCGACACACTCTTTCTCGATAAAATCTCATCAGATCCGCTACATACACAAAATATCAATAGATTAAAAGAGAGAGAGAGAGAGAGGAAGAGAAACCCTATACCTTAGAGGGGATACAGCCAACGTTGAGGCAAGTTCCGCCGAGAGCGCCACGCTTCTCGATGCAGGTGGTCTTGAAGCCGAGCTGAGCGGCTTTGATGGCGGCGACGTAGCCTCCAGGACCGCCTCCGATGACGACGACGTCATTATCGTCAGATCCCGAGGAGAAGCCCCTGGAGAAAGTGGTGAGAGAGGAGTACCTGAGCACTTCCGATGAGGAGTTGGAGAAGTTTCTAGAAAGAAGATAGGCCTTCCGTCTAGCAAAACTAGCCATTGCCATCTTCTTCACTGAATCGAATCAGGTTCGAGTTTGGTGTATGAGGTTAGAGAGCCGATTGAAGACGATGAGGTGAATTCAATTACAGGCCCTCTCTACTCTATTATACTCAACTTAATTATTATTCCCTGCTATAGCTGTAGCCGTAGCACTAATAATATTGTATTTATTTATTAATGAGCAAATGTTCTTTTTTCTTTTTGTACCAATAAAAAATGGTTCTGTTTTACTGATCCGCTGAGATCTTGATGAGAATTGATTATAGCCTCTCGATTTGATGACTATGCACCTGTCCTTGCTCTTTGAAAATTCAAGATTCAATCCTATCCGTTGGTTGTTTTATTCCCATTATTTATTTGTTTTATTCTATAAATGGGCTAAAAGGAAGCTGTAGGTGAAAACTCAACGGTTCAGATATTGTGATCATGTGACATGTGTTAGGATTATATAATCCATCTATTTCAAATTGAGTGTTTTCTATTTTTATTTTTATTTTTGAAATACTTGAGGAAAAATAGTTAGTGTCATATAATTATTTTAAAATTTTCACGAGTATTGTTCTAACAAATTCAAAAATACTAACAAACTTATTATAAGAAAAAATGACACTTATTTTGAGTCTGAAAGAGTATTTTTATTAGAAGTTTTACGTCTCTAATTTTATTTTCACACTACCAGTCATGCATGTACTTTAAGGGTTACTTGTGATGTTTTATTAATTTATCAAAATATCCGTTTTTTTCTTCATATAATACCATTTTAAAGCTAAATATAATGAATCGAAATAGTGCACTTATGTTTTATTTCACCCGTTTTATAATAAGTGTATTTCTAGCAACTAAACTTTGTATAAGAATAATTTATTCAAGTACTCTCGGTCATTTTGAGAGTCGACTATGGTTTTTGTGGGGCTACGATTACTCTTGATTTTTATAGAGTTAGGTTTGAAGATGGCAAATTGTGATTTCTCTCACTAGGACAACGAACTATTTCTTTGATAGCAAGTTAAGGTGTTGTTGGAATTTGTAGAGTGGCATCGACAATGAGGCTCGAACCCGAGACCTCAAAGGCAATCCAAAGCGATTTTTTTTGGCCCAATGTTGAACTGGTGATGTCCCACAATAGAAAAATATAAAGATAATGAGCTAAATATAATGGTGGAAGCGCAACCGTACTAACAATGACTTATGCTTCAAATACTAAAAGGTCAACCTTGTTAGTAGGGTTTAACTTGCACCATTATATGTAGCTTACTTCTATCATATTTATTCAATGTGTGAAATTATCACCTAATTCGACACCCCCTCGCATGCGAGTCTGACATTTTTCTTTTTATCGATGAGCTTGACATATGCACAATCGGGGCTTTTTAAATTGATACTCCCCCACACATGTAGGTATTTTTCTTCTAGACATGGGGCGTTGCATACATGTCCATCTGCAAACAGGTCAAATACCACATGGAGAGGCAACATAAACGGGCCACCTTTGGGCCAAATCTGGATCAAAACCAGTTATGATATCATGTTGATCACTTTCAAAACCAAATAGTGGCGTGTGGAAGATTCTTCGAAGGTTAAGTAGGTTCTAGGGCAAGGATATGATCCATCAATGAATCACATAAGTTTCTGGTTAATCAAATATGGAGAGATAACAATGTGCCAATGTAGGTAGTTTTTTTTGGTTGAAAGTGATCAACATGTTGACTCGATCCTTCTCTCATCTCTAACTGAAGAATGGACAACCTTAGAGAATGCCTCTGGCTCTGCGTCCCGAACTCGCATCTTGGTTCATCATATTGGTTCATCAAACTGAATTGGGTACAAAATAAAAGTGAGGGTACTAGATTGGGTCGAAAATAAAAGCGTGGGTACTAACTCTGGTACAATAAAAGTTTAGGTACTAGATTGAGTTTCGCGTCAAAGTTTGGGTAGCATTTTTGCCTTTATCTCATTTTCTTATGCCTAATGTTTTACATGTCCCTTCTATTTCCAAACCATTATTGTATGTTCAATAATTTACTGCTGACAATAATATTTTCTTTGAATTTCATCCAACTTTCTTTGTTGTGAAGGATCAAATTACCAAGCAGTCCCTCTTCACTGGTCCGAGTAAACAAGGTCTCTACTCATTTCATCTATTGTCACTTCGTGTCACTCAACCTGTTGCGTTCTCTACCGTTCGTGCCTCTCCTACGATTTGGCGTCGCCGTTCAGGGCATCCACATAGAAAATTGCTTCATTCTATGATCAATAAAATTATTCTTCCATGTTCTTCTAGTAAAATTGATTTATTTTGTAATGCATGTCAATTAGGAAAATTATCCAAATTGACTCTCACTTTGTCTGGCCACAAAAGTTAGAACTTATTTTTAGCGATGTTTGGGATCATGTACCCATTTTATCTAGTGATGGTCATAAATATTTTCATCTATTTGTCGATCATTTCTCTAAATATATTTGGTTCTTTCTTTTTCTCTACAAATCGTATGTGTTCAAAATTGTCTCAAAATTTATTCTCATTGTTGAAAGACAATTTGATGCTGAGCTACAATATGTTCAAAACGATTGAGGCGGAGAATTTCAAAAACTCACAGAATATTTTTCTCAAATGGGCATTGTGCACCGTCTTTCTTGTCCTCACACTCATGAGCAAAATGGTATGGTTGAACGTCGTAGCCGACATGTTGTTGAGACGAGTCTCTCGCTCTTAGCTCAGACTGGTGTTCCTTTTAAATTTTGGCATTTTTCTTTTGAAACTGCGGTTTACCTTTCTAATTGAATGCCCTCTCAAGTCTCTCATTCAAAGATTCCATTTGAATGTGTTTTAAAACACCTCCTAACTATTAGTTTCTTAAAGTTTTTGGGTGCGTTTGTTTTCCATATCTTCAACCCTATCACTGTCACAAAATGAGTTTTCGATGCTCTAAGTCCATTTGTTGCGTGTCGCATTCAAGTGCGCACGTCATGTCCATCGACCATGCGCTTAATATAAGGGCGCGCTCCACGTCCATTGACCTATGCCATGCCCATCGACCGTGCGCCCAATCCATCTCCCGCCAAAGGACACGGGAAACAAAGTCACAACCATTCGTACATGCTCCGACTCTAAGCACAATGAAATCTCAATAATTTTGAAACTCTAGGATGCTGCCCAACACAGTAGAGGCTTCTAAGGGATTCAATGTACCCCTCTACGCACAAGGGTTGTAAATAAGGTCTCAAGTTCGGTCGGCGCCCACCTACAGCTTGCTCGGGAAACAAAGGCGCAGTTCACAAGACTTAAAACCCTTTTATTGCCTCGTGCGGTAGAATGGTAATGAAAATAGATGGTAGTTGAGGTGCCTTGGAGCTTAGGAGAACAATTCCAAGCCAAAGCCTATTGGCTCCAGAAGGGTAATTTAACTTCAAAATACCTTTACATTGTATGGGAATGCGTCAAAATAATAAAATAGTTTAGTTGTGCGTTTTTTTTTATCAGCAAGCATAACAACCGAGGTTCGAACCTAAGACCTGGAGGCTTCATTCAGTGAAAAAGATGAATTTGGACTGGAGATGTCAACACTTACAACACTGTACAAATATTAAGTCAAAGTTCACACACAGACAAGCTGGGAGATTTACATATTTGACACATGCAAAGTAGAATAATAGAATACATCGATCTCATCAATCTTCTACAATGCCAAAAGTTGAACTTTGAGGAACTGATGCAGCAGCTTCATCATGAGCCCGAGGAGTCCAGCTGCAGACCTCCTCCTCCTCTATTTGATTTGCATCAGTACCACCATCACCAATGGGTGAATATGGTTTTGTCACCTTTTTCAGCATATCCTGAAAGAATTCATATATATAGATATTATTATAATGTCACAAATCCAGCCATGATAGATCATCATGTTGTTTTCAAACTAACCTTGCACTGGTTTGGCCCGTAGGTGTTCAGTGCTCGATCAATTGAAGAATACACCTCAAGGGCCTGACGGCTTTCGTGCCTGCATTTTATAGTACGACTCTCTTCTTTAGACTGATCTGGTGATGTACCAGTCTGCAAGTGAAGTAGAAGCTGTGAAGGCAGATTGTCTAGATGATCTTTCTTTCCATGAGTCAATTCCATGGTAACCATGTCACTCCACAGTACTTCCCACAATATCGAACATGGATCCTTTGCTGGGCTGAACTTCCTCTGTCCGCTAATATTAGTTGGTTCTCGCAACAATATGAGTCTCCTGTGGGTTACCACAAGAATTTTTCCTTTCGGAAGTAGAAAGTGGTCTTCATAAGCATCCGATAAGGCAAACTTTCCACGTACTTTGAACAGATCAACCTGACCAAAAAATGAACCTGATTCCGCCAGTTGCAGAATAACCTTCACGATGAATACAACAACAAAAATATATTCAGTATTGTGATCATATTTCTAGCTAATGTATATGCAGTTAGTAACTACAAATATTTATTCACTAATGGATTTGAAGACCTAATACCTGCCCCTGCGCTCTGTACTCATCATATGGCCGGACCAAATTATCACCGCTAATAACACGAGGCAGCCTCCTGCGGAGGAGTTGTTCGTCTGAGGTTATAGCAGCTGCTAATCTCATCCTAAAAGCATTAGCACCTTCGGTCGTTTTTGACAAGAGATCCAAAACACCACTCACAGGTTGTGCTGCTGCACCTATGAGTCCTTTTCCAACACCCTGAACAAAACCTTCAACACCGGAAGTTTTTGCACCTTCAAGAGGTTTCGTTAGTATGCCAGTGACTCCTCTGAATAAGCCTTTTGCCAGTGCTCCTCCTCCCTCTCTAATAACATCACCAAAGTCTTCTACACCTTTGTTATCCTGCCATATAGCGAAGAAGATCAACACAACAAAGGCTAAGCAGAAGATGGTGAAACTAAAGTGTTTTCAAGACTAAACAAAAGACCTACAATTTCAGGTTTGGTGGAATCAGTCTAATATAATTTTGGGGTTTTGTTTTGAAATTTTAGGCTTTAATTTTGGTGTTTGATGTGAAATTTTGGGAATTTCCGGCGGTTTTGTAAATTTTCCGGTGAAGCTTTGAAGTTTCCGGCGAACTTATTCTTGACCCATAGAAGAAGGGCAAAATCGGTATTTAGAAATTTTTTAAAGTCATGTGCATGGCACGTGATGAGAGAGAGTCAAATTCCATTAAAATTAACTAACAAAATTGACAAAAAACAAAAATGGTAAGTTTAGGGTAGTAACATGAAAAACATGTATCTACAAGAGTAGTAAGCTGTAATTTCCCCTTGTTAGTATGTTGAAATCAATAAGAATCAATTAGCAAGTATTCTCAAATTCCTTTAGTCACTATTATATGAATTTGTGTATTGTTAGTTTACTCCAATATTTGCCTGCTATTCCAATTTGTGTCTAACAATTGAACCATGCCTTGCCGATGTTGACCGAGAGGTTGCAAGAATAGATGATGGTGTCTAAAGGACTCTTATGTTGAGGAACTTCCGCTGGACATGGTTAGGAAAAAGATTGGTTTGAAGCATGTTTCATACTTGATGTGGCTAGGGACAAGGTCGAGGAGTACCTTATGGAGCTGAGGCGGGTAAAAAAAGATCAAATTCCTATTGGCTCTAGTGTTTTTATTTGATTGGCGATACCAACACCGATGTTAACCGAGAGGTTGCACGAATAGATGATGGTGTCTAAATGACTCTTATGTTGAGGAACCTCTACTGGACATGGTCAAGAAAAAGATGGGTGTAAAGCATGTTTCATACTTGATATGGCTAGGGACAAGGTTGAGGAGTACGTTATGGGGATGAGGCGGGTTAAAAAGGATCAAATTCCTATTGGCTCTGATGTTTTTATTTGATTGGCGATACCAACACCTAATAGGAGTTTCCTTGTTTAAGTCATAACCTTTACCCTTACAAATATTAAAGCACATTTATATCATTATGTTCATAAACAAAATAATGAAAATTTACAAACCAATGTCAAGACACTCTCTATCATACTATAGTGTACTCGACTACTTGTCATTGTTATTAATTTATTTAATGTCAATAAGATACATACACGCATGCATAAATTGGTAAGATAGTCAAATTCAAAACTAAAATAGATCGACTATGGATTAAATAATTATTAGGCCCAATTCGTAGCAATATTGGACTACATGAACAAGTACTATATATTAGCATGCATTTGAAAACAACAAATAAAAGGACATGTTTTGTTGTATAAGAATAAAGATGTGTTGGTTGGTGAATGATGGCAATGAAAGTAAAGACTAGTATATATAGTAGTAAAAAAACAACGGTTAGGAGATAGAGAGGGAGATGGAGAGGGAGATGAGTTAAAAAAAGGAAAGAAAGAGACATAAATGGGTGGAATAGGGCAAATATAGGAAAAGTAAAAAAAGTATAATAAGAGAAGAGAGCGTGGTAGGGAAGGCACGGGCGGGATTGACAAAAGGAAATTCCCAGTCGCGCCGATAGATTCTTTCGCGCTCCCGTTGCCGTTCGTCTCCCTGAATGCCTTAGCCAGTGTTCAGGGTCTCCCTCTTTCCCCTCTCCCTGATTCACTTTTATTCATGTTCTTCTGGTAATATTTCTTAATTTTCCTTCCTTTTCTTTTATTTATCACATTTATATATAATTTCTTGTTTCATTTTCATTCATATCTTCTTCTTTTTTATTTTTCTCAGAAATTTGTAGCGATTTATGAGCAGAGGAGCGAGGGATTAATTGGTGAGTAGTATCAACAATTAACATTGTTCTCTTGATTCTTTAGTGCAATACAATATTTTAAATTTGGTTGTTGCATGCAGGACATGATTGGCTTCGAGAAATAGTTGGAGTACTATAACGTTTCAAGGTGGTAGGGCCAATATAAGAATAGAAATGAGCCCGGTTGATGGCTTTATTTCAACAATAGGTATTTTCTCAGTATCTATAAATTCATTCTTGAATTTGTTTTTATAATATCATTTTAATTATTTAGTGATGATCAGTCTCCAGGCAAGACTTGTTCTCAACAACAGATCCTCTGAGAAGAACTGCATTTGGCACAAACTCATCGTGAGAATATATATCAATCAAAATGGCTGTGGCCATCGATCAACATCACGGATTCAAGCCGTTCTGCCGTTCCCAGAGATGCAGGCTCCAATCCTTAACCCAACTCGACAGCAGCAATATTCTTGACCAAACAAATCTCATTCACTCCTTAAAACAAGCATTTGTAGTTGCCAATTTCCACAAAAGCTTCTCTACCCCTTGCTTATCATTGGCCACAAAAGTAGAGGAACAATTTGAACCTAATCCTAGAATAGTCATTGTTGGTAGTCGTGGCGCCTCTAGAGTTCGTGCCCTTGTCGTTGAGGTTGCTATCGCTATGGCTTCCGGCGTCCCTCCCCAACCTGTGTCAAGCGGCTTGGGCGGTGCCTACTTCTTGCGTAGTCGCTATGGTGATACTATTGCTGTGGCTAAACCTATAGATGAAGAACCTTTGGCCGTCAATAACCCAAAAGGTTTCGGGGGTTTGACGCTTGGCCAGCCAGGCCTGAAACCTTCAGTTCGGGTAGGCGAAACAGGTATTCGCGAATTGGCTGCTTATCTTCTCGACCATGGCGGCTTCGCTGGTGTTCCTCCAACGGCTTTAGTTAAAATCTCTCATGTGGCATTCCACGTCAACAATGCAAACAAATCAGCAGCAGTTCAAGTTGCACCCTACAAGATTGCTTCACTCCAACGCTATGTAGATCATGACTTCGACGCAGGAGAGCTGGGCCCCTCAGGTTTCTCAGTTGCTTCCGTCCACCGCATTGGTATATTTGATATTAGAATTTTGAATCTTGATAGGCATGCGGGGAATATACTAGTCAAGAAACTTGATCAACATGACAAATACGCTGTTGGAGCGGCCGAACTTGTCCCTATAGACCACGGACTTTGCCTCCCTGAGTGGCTCGATGACCCTTACTTTGAGTGGTTGCACTGGCCTCAAGCTTCACGTCCTTTTTCGGAGGTTGAAATTGAGTACATCGAAAATCTTGATCCATTCAAAGATGCTGAGCTTTTACGAACAGAGCTTCCTTCCATAAGGGAGTCGTCTATACGCGTTCTTGTTCTTTGCACAATTTTCTTAAAGCGAGCCGCTGTTGTTGGGCTTTGTCTTGCAGACATAGGAGAAATGATGAGTAGGGAGTTTTGTGTTGGGGAAGAAAATTTGAGTATACTCGAGAAGTTATGCGTACAAGCTAAGGCTAGTGTAGCTGATTTGTTCTCCAAAGATGAGGGAAATGGCGGGAATGACGAAAGGGAAGAAAAGTTTGAAGAAATAGAAATATTTCAATTTGACGATGAAGATTGTAATGAGGATAGTGGCACTGAGGTTTTGCAACTTCCTCTACTCTTTCAGAGCCCTCCAATTATTAGCAAGCCACCTAAAATCCCGAGGTTTACGACAGTGAAATCAATGACGGGGTTGCCCGATGCAACATTCGATGAGAACAAGTGCAATGGTGTAAAAGAAGATTTTGAGAGTGGGAAGATGAATGGATTGTTAAGGAGCATAAGTTTCTCAGCAGAAAATCATAATTATGAAAGTGGGGGTATTTCTTTTGGAGACATGAGTGAAGATGAATGGGAACTATTTTTGGAGAGTTTTGAGGAGCTTTTGCCCGAGCTGTTGGAGGGCACCAAGTGCATGGGATTGAAGCAAAGGTTGGGAACTTCTTGCAAGTTCTGAAGAACCTTGAAAAAGGGAAAACAACAAAAATATTTTATACTTATACCTATATATTTATATATATATTACATATATATATCTATATAAAAAACAAAAAAATCAGAATGGGAATTTTCTTGTACCTATAGTATCGAGTGATTGTACATTATTTTACCCAAATGACCTTAGTGTAGATACTCATACAATTTTGTTTTATGTAGATAACACCATCTAGGGAACCAGTTGGAAAAGCGATTTGGCAAAAGATGCCATCCTTTCCCTTTCATCTTTAATCTGTATTATTTATTTCTGGCTATCCGTTGTACACTAACATAGAGGGTGGTCTTTTTGGATTTGGATATGGTCATGTACGGGTTCTATTCTATATGGGTTTTACTTTATGTGTTTATATTGTTGTTACTTGTTATGTCAATTATATACATATTATGATAATATTTTTCAGATACCTAATTAATATGAAGTATACGTAATTTCATTTTACTAATAATTGTGTACAACTATTGTTATCGATTTCTCAATGTCGTATGTGTTATTGGAGGGAAATGAGAAAATTATCATCTCCCTTTAATGTGATTGCTTTCAATGATGTGTATATGTGGCAATGTAAATATTAATTGCTGATACTTATATTTTTAAAAGATTCCATTTGTGTTTGATATATGACTATTAGAAACCATATCACAATTTCATTTTAGCTCCAATCGGTCATATTTATCAACCAAAATGAAAAAGACTCACTCACTCAAAAATGAAAAATGATATAAAAGCAGCATGTACAATTTTTATTCGTGGCTTGGAAATAAGTTTAGATTCTAGAAACAACTTAACACTCAACAACATTTCAATAAATATATTTACTTTTTCTTAGAAAACCCAATCATTGTATTTAATCCTCATTGTATTTGGAATAAAAGAACACATGAGTTAAATGAAAGTTAATTATGTACACTATAACTTAACTGTGGCTAAAGTGAACAATTAGAACGAGTTCTGGCATTGTGGATACTATAAGAAAGTTGAGAAATGTGAGTGTGACCTTTCTTCGTATGGATGTAGAATATTCATGCTAGTAGTCATGACATAGAATTGTATTTTATTTAGTTGGAAAGAGTGCACATGACAAGATAAAATATGTAGCAAGTAGCATAGGTAGTTATATGCTCAAACTATGAAAATCACATTCTTTTTCTATTTTGGACTTTATTTTGAATCATTTATTAAATCACATTCCATTTCTAATACAACATGCTAGTTCATCTTCATGAAAAAAGACATTAAAATTCGTTAAAAGAAACCAAAAAAATTGTGCAACTAAACACCATTAAGTTCATGAAAAATTTGTATAGCCTAAAATAAAAAGGGTTAATATTACAGTTCACTACCCTCTACTATACCCCACTTGCATTGCATTGTCCTCAATTACAAAATAAACTATTCACTACCCTCAACTTTCCAAACATTTTCAAATAGGTTTTCGGTCTAACTGCCGTCAGTTAAAAGATGAAAATACAAAAATGCCCCTAACATTTCATAAGTGTAGGGCAGTGAAATGTTAGAAGTATGAAGTATAAGGTAGTGAAATGTTAGAAGTATGAAGTACATGGTAGTGAAATGTTAGAAGTGCAAATAGCATGGCAGTGGAATTTCAAGGGCATTTTCGTCTTTTCAAATTTTAACTGGCAGTAGTTAGACGGAAAACTTATTTGCAAATTTTTGGAAAGTTGAGGGTAGTGAATAGTTAATTTTTTAATTGGGGGTACTGAAGTGCAAATGGGGTATAGTACATGGTAGTGAACTGTAAATATCCCAAAATAAAACCATATAAATTTTAAATTATACACCATTAATTTTATGAAGAAAAAGAATTGTGGGTGATCTTTACATACTTGCGCTACTTCAACATTGCTTACTTTATCATATGAGAACGGTAAATACTTTAAATCCATTTGAGAAAAATGAATATTTTCTAATATCTTATAATCTCTAATAAATTTTTTATACATTCTTGTTTAGAATTGTAATTTTTTAACTTGTGTTAATTTTCTTATTTACATATTTGGCCTTTAATGTCTCACATAACATTTATAAGTATTCTGCTTAGTATGAACCTGGTGTGTGTGTCGATTATCTTGTCGGCATTCGCTATTCAAGATTCTAGATGAAAACATAAAAAAATTGAACTATGGTTCAAGAAAGGGCTCTCACATAGTCCAAAAGAACAATTTTTTTTTTGACAAAAGCATGTAGATGGGTCTGCCCAGTGCTCAAAAAGTGACCTAAGTAGGAGAAAAGACTTTCCACGACCGTATGGATTGGTTCATAGTTGTTGTGGGTGAGCTCCCACACCATGCGACGAGGTAGTTCCAATATCTTACGCTAACTTGGATTGATAGTTCAGTCACAACCGTGGATTATTAAGCACATCAAAGGTAACCCAGGCTAAATCCAATGCCATCTGGTTGCATGTCTATCCTTTTATTTATTTTTTACATTTTATCTTGAGTGTGAACAACTCTAAGTACTATTTTGGGTGTTCTTTTAAGGTACCCAATTACTATTGCTTTCATCTAACTTTTATTAAGTTGACCACTTCAAATAACTTCTTAACATACCTATTATTATGTGTGGCTGACCTGCACACTTGACAATATTTTTGTAGCCATGTCTTAAAATGTATATTCTTTCCAAACATGTCCCGGATACACATCATCGTGGCACCAACAATAGTTATCAAATACTCCATAGTAACCTTCTCCCTTGTTCAGCTCTTCCCTACATCGTGGCACCAACAATAGTTATCAAATACTCCATAATGACATTTTCCCCTGTTCAACTCTTCCCTACAAGAGGATCTCCAAAACTACATTTAACACATACCTAAAATTTTAGTAAGTACTTGAGACCACCTCAAAGTTCTTATCTAAAAGTTTTTACCTTAAAAGACTTCTTATAAAGAGCTCCACCATAATATTTCTCATATTTCAATGAGTTCTATCTCACTTCTCTTTGTCAATATTAATTTGTCATACTTGGACACTTTAACCAAAGAACCTGACTCCTCAACAGAAATCCACCGTACACCTGATGCATTTGGGACCACATTGACTCACCTAGTACCATCCAATGAGAAAAGTCAAAATACGACCTAGAGAGGTCACACTTGACTAGTGGAGCCTATCTGAGGTACAAGACACCTACTATGCTTGATTGGTAAGCTTGTGGCAGACTTCACTCCCTATTAGTAATCTCACAAACTCATCCTTTTAGGACTCATCATTCGAATTCATCTCTAGGATCCAAATACGAATGATATCATCATGACTTCATGATCCGCACATCATCAGAGTCCTACCATGGCATCATCATCATCGATAAATCATGTAATGCCACCTCATCATTTCTTTACTTTTTGTTAGTATAAATATTCTATCTATCTTAATGATAAGGGGTCTTTAGTTCATGCACTACATTCATTTCAACATTTCACAATCAAAAACATATATCTAAAGATCACTTTTAGTGCATGGATTTAACTTGGTAAAAAAGCTTATTTCACACGCCTGAGGTGAAATTAGTGTACATATGCATTGAATTTCATTTAACGATGTACTCTCTTTTTGAGTTCAGACCTAGTTCTAGAGTCCAAGGGTGTACTTAACCCCATTGATGAAAGACTTGGATAATATCTAGGCTACACTTTCAAGTTTAAGACTTCAAAAACAAGTATTGTTGTTGGGCTTCTCTAACTTGGTCAAAAGCATCACTAGTTTAAATATGTTTGCGACCATTAAATTATATCTCTAGACAAACCATTTATGTTATTTATTACAAGTCATTATTTAGTTTTTTTTTCTCTATCGCAATATTTTAAGTCGAAATTCTATTATAACTAATGAAATATTTGAATATTAATATTTTAAATAAATATAAACTATTACATGTCATGTGTTACATAAGGGATAAAAATCTATGCATACTGCTGATACACAAAAAAGTAGAAGTTTCAGTGAACGAAAATACACCATTTTGTACCTAAACGCCACATCATCTCCTTCTTTGAACGCTAAATATTCCACGAACACGGACCCCCGGCCACCTCGGCCATACCAAAACTCTTGGTCGTCGTTGGAAGCTTCTCAACACTTAGTCTTTGTGAGTACTCCAAGAGTGTTCCCGGAGGCCCTCCTGCTCTTCGAGGACCTTTCAAATCCCCCAGAATTAAAAACGTCAAGAGTTCATCTAGAGCCCTGAAGACTCTCCCACAATCCTAGAAGTCAGAATGCTCCCTCGAAGACTGAATTTCCAAGAGCTCCCTCAAAGCCCGAACGGAAATACTTAATTGTTGCTTGACCTATGTAGACTATGACATTTGACCCCACCAAGTAAGGAAATTTTTTATCAAATGAGAACACCACAACCTAAAACTATTTTTCCATGGTAGTATAGTTCATATGTGCAACATCTACAACCTTGCTTGCATATGCTATCAGGTGGGATTTCTTATCAATATTTTGTCCCAACACAACCCCTACTACGAAATCACTTGCATCGCACATGAGTTTGAATCAAAAATTCTAGTTTGGAGCTATCTTAATATGCGGTGAAACTATATTCTGTTTTAACTTGTAAAAAATACTGAAGCAATTCTCGTTAAAAACGAAAGGGGCATTTTTCTCAATTAAAACTTAAAGATCTTAGAGATATTTGAAGAGTTATTGATAAACTGGAGATAAAATCAGGCATGACTAACCCCTTAACTGAGTTTGGAGTTGGCAATTTTTCAATAGTTTCAATTTTTGCCTGATTCACTTCAGTTCCTCGTGAGGAAATTTTGTGACCAAGAACAATTCACTCTCTTATCATAAAGTGGCATTGTTTTCTAGTTCAACGCTAGGTTGGTCTCCTCACACCTTTGCAATACTTAAGCAAAATGTTAAAGGCATAAATTAAAAGTATAATCGTACACAAAAAATTCATTCATAAAAACTTCTACATTACATTTTATGAAATCATGAATAATTTCCATCACACATCTCTTAAATGTGGTCGTTCCATTGTTTAGCCCAAAATGCATACGCCTGTAAGCAAATGAACGTATAGTCACATAATTTTTTTTTATTTTCATGGTTATCAGGTGCTATTTCGATTTGGAAATATTTGGAGTACCTGTCCAGAAAACAAAAGAACTTATATCCCGGAAACCTTTTTACATCTGATAAATGAAAATGAGTTGTGAAAATGATCCTTTCAAGTAACATTATATAATTTTATGTATTCAATTCACACTCTCTAGCCAATAATATTCCTAGAAGGGATGAGTTTCATTTTCCCATTTTTAATAACAATCATACCCCTTTAATAAGAACAACAAGCACTTGACTAACCCAATTACTACTTATATGGGATGTAAAATTTCTATGTCTAGCAATCTAATCATCTCAACACGGAATAACTACTTCGAATTGGAATTTAGCCTAAGCTGAGCTTCTATGGTGGGTTTATAGTCATCCTCTAAAAGAATTCTATGCATGAAAAGTGATTGACTAATTCCCTTAGTATCAGTAATTCTCCATCCAATTGCAATTTTATGTTTTCTATGAATTTCTTAAAGTGCATAAAATTGAGATTAAGATACAAAAGTATTAACAATAACAAGAAATTTCTCCTCCAAGAAAGTGTACCAAAGGTGATAAGGCAACTTCTTTAACTTCTGTTTCTTTGTACTTCTGAATGTTGCTATCGTAATAAGGTTTTCATCCTTCTTGTGAATGCTACCACCTCTCTCTATTGTAGAAAATCATAAGAAGTCTTATCTTTGTTCAGAAACTCCTCCAACGGGACTCTAAAATGTTGACACTATGGACTTTATTTTACTTCCGAGTGTTTTAGGGCTTTGTTCGGATCCATCTCGACTTTATCCTCCCCTTTGTTTGAAATGTGTTTTTTAGCTTTGACATGAATCATAGTTCAGGCAATTTCCAAGAAAGGTCTAACAAGAATAATGGGGACCTTAGTTCCCTCTTCCATTTCCAAAACTATGAAGTCATAAGGAATGTAGAAGTGCTCTACTTTCACAAGGACATCCTTGAACACTCCCTCATGGCATTTTATATTTCTATCTGCTAACTTGAGTTGCATTCAAGTTTGTTTCATATTTCGAAGCCCAATTCTGTTACAAAATGACATAGACATGAGTCTCACACTAGCCTCTGAAGATCACATAAAGCTTTTTTTTTTAATACTATGCTCCTAATCTAGCAGGATAATGAAAAACTACTCGGGTCTTTGAGTTTGTAGTGCTTCTTTGGTTTCTTCATGTGTTGGTTTGGTAGAGATCCCCAAGCTCTCTTGCTAAGATTGTTGGCCAACTACCCCATTTGAACCTAAAGGTTCTTCTGTGAAGATAAAACCTAAATCACTACATTCTCCAGCTTTTCCAACCTTTGATTGATGCTTTCAATTTTGTTAGTTGAAGAATTTCAAATAACTTTCATCCTGCTTATTGTACATTGTGTGGTCTTTCCCATGTCAACTTCTCGTGAAGCCATCTGCCTCCGAGGAGCTTTCTCTTGATCTTGATTTTGACCAGGAAAAGAAGTTTTTCTATGGTTTTGGTTTCCTAGAGTAGCTTGTTACCCTGGGGATGTCATCTGGACACCTTTTCTATGAGCCAAGGATGTGCATTGGCACTACTCATAAGGATGTGAACTTTCACAGGTAATGCAAGCATCACCCTCAACCATACTTGTCAGTCAACCATTGTTATGGGCAAAGTAACCTTATCCAACTCATAAGTTCTACAAAGTCGATCTAGATCTCATTTATCCTTGTTCCACTTTAGATAATCAAAATTCATACTTTCCATGAGATCCCACACCTCAGTCGGCATTTCTTTCATGAATTTATCATTCACAACGGCATTGGTCATACCTTGGTCGTGGTGATAAATATTTTTGTTAAATGTTGAGATTAGGTGGCACTCAAGAGTGCCATGATGTTGACATTTTCTCTGCAATGCATTAAATATATCCCAGGCCCTGTAAAATAATTCTTCTTCCTTTTGATTGAATTTGTTGATATCTTCCCTAAGATTAAGAATTAATCCATGTGGAAAGAAAATTTATAAGAAAGCAACCAACAGATGATCTCAAGTAGTGAAGGTATTATGCGAAAGCTTATCCCACCACTCCCTTGGTTAGTACATATTTTCGCGGCATATTTTCGTAGATGAAAATGAAAGGTTTTTATTTTTTTAATGTATGAACTTACTCATCTCACAAATTCCATACCCTAAACCCTAGCCCTAAACCCTAAACACTAAACCCTAAACCATAAACCCAAACCCTAACCCAAAACCCTAAACCCTAGTTGAA
>JAYMTK010000235.1:0-26098 GCA_036897405.1 Pelargonium myrrhifolium
CAAGGAGGCCAAAACCCCCAAGGTCAGGCAAGGTGGCCGGCCCCAAGGAGCAGGCGCCCCTGCTGATGAGCAGGGCGCCTAGCAGACGGGTCCCACCTCCAAACCTTTACCAATCAGGACACGCCACGTGTCAGGTAAACCTGAAGACTATAATAGAGTCTCATGTTAAAGGTAAAAAGGTCGGTCCATTTAATATTTGAACACTACATAAAGGGAACGAAAACACTCTCAAACTGTTCTTCATGTTCTTCGCTGATTATTTCAGTCATAAACTGATTTAATCACAAAACACCAGTTGGTAACTTTACAACCCCGTTTGTGAGAAAAAAAATTTATTCTCACGCCAGAGGCGATATCCCAGGCCCATATTTGGGTTTTCGCTTAATAGTGATCTTTGTTCGCAGACCCCTAAGTACTAACCGGACCCATGCCCTACTCCACCATATTTGAGAGGATCCACTTGAATTCCATGCCAGACCCACTAGTCTGTCCCCCTTGACACCTGAACAAGAAGACCCCAATACGACGACGTATCACATCTTAATTGGGACTTAAAAAAATAGTCTCATCAACCGGCGTTGTCGAGCTTAACAGTTAGTATGCTTAAACTTCCGTTGCAAAGTCTCTGAGTTCGAACAGAATGTATAAAAGCTGCCCAAATCAGAACCTGCAAAATGGAGATTCTTTGACAGAACCAACTCCATGATAAAACCACTCTTTTTTCCCAATGAAGGCTACTTCGTCGTGCTTTTTCAGATTCTTGGACCAAAACAAAACATTCACTTCACTTATAAGCAACACTTCATCAATTTTCACAAAGTTTAATTTACCACACACATACACCAAAAGTCCAAAACTTGCAGGCATGGGCTTGAAGGAATATAATAAATACAAAAACAAGACAAGTTCAAGAAATTGAGGCCATGAACAGAGCTTTCTTCTATGGAACAACCATAAGAGCAAAACATGAAAGACCCAACAAAGTTCATAAAAACCAGAGCTCTTTCCACTAAACAACAGAGTAGATGAGAGCCATCACAAGTTTGCTATATATGATGACATGCACTTCTTGATTAATTCACCAACCTAATCTTCTTTAGATTCTCAGAAAGTTAAAAGAAACTATAACAAAAAGAGAAATTACAAGAAACAATATCCAAAGTAGTTAAAAGTACTATAAAAATCTACAATAACAACTACCAAACCAACCATTGCCTGGCTCCATCCTGTCTGCCTCTTAACTCTTCTACAAGAATTTAAAAAGAAAAAAGAAATTAAAGGGAAGAGACAGTTACATGGTCCTAGGAATCTCCTCCTTGGAATTGCTCCAAAATGACCTTTGATTTTACAATGCAAGTGTCTGAACAGAGACTGTTTCTAGGAAGGGCAGTTTGGTCATATTTGAATCTTGAGAGAGGAGAAGTTCTTGCTCTTCTTCTTCTTCTTCTTCTTCTTCTTCTTCTTTTGTGTTTCCATTTTCATTTCTTGAAAGAAGGAGAGATATGGAGGGATGTTTTTATAAGGATGTTTTGTTTTGTGTGTTTAGTGTTTTGGTTGTACGGCTTTGTTTTTGGCAAAGCATTGTGTTTTTGTTGTGGAATGGAGGTGTGTAGGGCGGTGAAAGGCACTTTTCAACTTTCTCTTTGGTCTGTTTTTTCTGGTTGAAGACACAAATGTCTCCTTCTTTCTTTGTTTGTGTTTTGTCTTTCAACCTCTTAATCATCATATCTTGTGCCCAATACTACTCTCTATCATCACCCGTGACTTCATGGATTGTGAATGCATTCTCTTTTAGTTTTTGCCAACATTTTAGAGTTGTCAAATTGTACGCGTCGTGCTGCAGGTTGTTTGTGTGTGATGTACTGCTCAATATGAGCATGACACGTGTAGTAACCGTGTTTTGAGTGGATCTGCACGAATTGAACATGTAAATGAACATCAAACACAAACACAACATGTTTAACATGATAAATGAATTGATGAGGATCTTTTTCCGTCTAGGAGCAGAAGTGGGGGAGGTTGGTTGGTGCGTGATCACTCTGGGAAGGTGTGGGAGGAGGTCGTGTTGGTTGGTCTGGGGAAGTGGAGTCGAGGCTTGTTGAGGCGATGACCATCAAGGAGGCCTTGAGTTGGTTGGTGAAGAGGGGGTGGATCAGGGTAATGGTCGAAAATGATGCCCGAGAGGTGATTTTAGCTATTGAGGCGGAATGAGAGGATTTTAGTGTTTTCGTTCTCACTATTTATGATATTGTTAAGCTTTTGAAGCTTTCTGATAGTATTAGTTTCTCATTTAATTCTAAGATCAACGAATCGGGCGGTTCATCTTCTAGGTAAGTCTTCTGATGTAGTAGGTTGGGTTGCTCTTCGGACTCCTATTGACTTTTCTGTCACTTTGATGAACGATCTTTTGTAATAATATTTTGGTCGTTTTCTCTCAAAAAAATTCAATCACTGAATTGTTTATTGACACGACATGATATGAATCACGATTGACATGAGCACGATGCAACCCATTTTGCATTATAGAACTCACACGTTTAACATGACAGAACTTAATATATTTGGCATGCACGTTATTAGGATTACATTTCTACAATTATACTCTTAAATGCATGTTCATAAGCATGTTGTACTTAAATGTGTATTTAGCGTGAGTTTAACGATTAAATTTAAACTACTTTAATATTTAGGATATTTTCATCGTCCATCATTACAAAATTCGACCAAAATTCGAATCAATCAAACTAGTAATGAGTTAAATGATGAGCAAGAGACGCGTTTTGCAAGATGGAGACTTGGCTTGGAATTTTAGAGCTTATTTCCACTCACATTTGACAAAATGTTGTGTATTAAAATCTAAAAGTAGTTTGCATATGATTACATGTGAATATAGTACTTAACTACTTATTATATTTGCTAGCTTCAAAAAAAAAAAAAAAAAACTACTTGTATATGCTGGGATTTAAAAGATGAATCAATGTGGGTTGGTGCAAGTGGTAAGCAACTTGCTACTGCTTAAGTAAGGTCTCGAGTTCGAAATCTTGTGTACGCAGAAAATTTTGCTTGGAAATGGAAACTCACCCACCACTACTAGGTGTGCGACTCGGGCCGGATTTGGAGTAGGGACAAAACTCCGGTGAACCAGATGGACAACCAAAAAAAAATGACCAAAAAATCCCTACTAAAACCAGAAAGTGCCTATGCCTCCAACATGAGAAAAAATGATATAAATAAATTTCCATTACTAGATCACATGAAAATTTAACTACGAAAAACGTTCTTTCACAATATTCAGATATTCAATTAAATCGTTATTCTCTCACTAAACGATGTTAGCGACTATTTGGCGATAAATCGTCACTCTTTGCTGCTGAACGCATAGATTTTTATAAAGTATTTTGGCAAATAGATATAGATAAGATAACAATATTGGGCCAAGTATATGAGACAGCCACCCTCTTTGACAAAGAAGGCATGGTGTTGTGCCTTAAACGTCAATGAATCTCAACTTTCAAATATACCCATCAAGAGTGGGACATCTCTTTTCTAGAAGTTTCAATTATTAATTTAGTGCTTTTGAAACATATGCTTAATTAAAATTAATCATTTCAAGTGTATATTTTCGTACCTTATTGACTTAGCCTTTAACATTAGTTACTTACAATCATTTTAGAATTTTTATAAATCCACTTAAATATTCTAATTACACCGTTTGATCTTGATCGACCGAAATTTTCATTAGCGGATAATATCTTAATTTCAGTTTTGACTGGTCACGTTGAGCTGATCAAATATATTGAACCAACTTAACTTCTGAAGTTGATTTTTTTAAACTTTTGTCTTTTTAATATGTCTCTAAACAAACGGGGGATAAACCAATCAAAATACACTATAAGGTGTTGCAAAAGGCTCGATAGAAACCTCTCATCTCTAGTTTGCTTCTTTCATTTTTTTTTTTCACCCACAAACTCACACATATCGTTTAAATCTATTACATATCTAAAATAAAGAGAGAAAATAGAGTATGCGTTCACTCATCTCTCATTTGAAGTCAAGTCAAAATGTATTAAACATGTTAACATACTCATCAAACGTGTCATGTTTGTGTCTGATCATATAACACATACTACCTCCGTTTCAAAATAAGTGTCGTTTTAGAGTCCAATTCTTGTTTCAAAATAAGTGTCACTCTCTACTTTTATAAAAAAAAAATACACATGGACTTCCCATAATACCCTTTAGTCATGATTTTATTTTATTTTTGTTTCATATGGAAGATGGAAAGTTTTTAGGTATAATTTCAAAGTAGTGGGTTTGTAATGATGATTTTTATGTCTTTATTTAAGGGCAAAAAAGTCATTTAAAATGTTTCCTTAATATATGTGAAAATCTCTAAAACGACACTTATTTTGAAACGGAGGTAGTATTTAACATCACACACGACATGTTAACACGAATGGTGAGGTAAGTTACCCATTGGATAATTAATTGATAAAGAACCATCATTATGGGCTTGGGAAAATTTGAAATGGGCCTTTAGTGGAGAACCAAAATTAGACAATCCATACCAATGGAAGATCCAAGCCCAATCTCAAGCCCAATTTTGGAAACAAACAAAACATTAGGATCTTGTCGGAGGCCCATAGTGGATAAGATTTGTTTTCATGTTTCACGTTCTCACACTTCCCAATTTTCCAATTTTCCAAGTTCTAAGCTTTTACGTCATCGTCACCTCCATTTTCATCATCACCGCTTTGGATTTATCTCTGTATATATATATACAAATTTGTAAAAATTCTCTTCCCAAATCACTCGATCCTCAGCAAATTTCGTAGAAGATGGAGTCCTCGCAAGCCAGTCAACGCATTGCAAGAATCTCTGCTCATCTCCAACCCCCAAATCTCCAGGTTTCATCAAATTAGCTCAGATTATTGATGGGTTTTGTTTATCTGTATTGAATCGTTATTGGGTCTCGTTTTGATTTGTCGATTTTGTTGGGTTTTGTGAATTGTGGGTTGAAGATGGAGGAGAGTTCGGTTTTGAGAGGAGAGATTTGCAGGGCAAAAGGTGCAGCGCCTGGATTTAAAGTTGCTATTTTGGGAGCTGCGGGGGGGATTGGGCAGCCTCTGGCGATGTTGATGAAGATGAATCCATTGGTGTCTGTTCTTCATTTATATGATGTTGTTAACACTCCTGGTGTTACTTCTGATATCAGTCACATGGACACTGGTGCTGTGGTTAGTTCATTTCTTTACTTTGGTGTGATTTGCTTCGAATTTTCAGTTGGAAGTTGTTTTTGTTTCATTTTTGGATTTGGTGTTAGTTATAAGTATTGCTATTGAGGCTTAGTTTTCCATGGAAAATGCTAAATGTGTACAATATGACCTGACAGCCTATTACATGTCATAAGGTGAAAATTTACCTTTTTAACGCATAATAACCAAGCCATTTAGCTTTAATACTATAACCCTCTTTACAAGACATGACGGATTGCGATTCGGCCAAGTAATGACTCGGATAGTTGATGACGAATCTCATTAGTCTAATAGGCAGTACAAAAATTGGGGCATAAAGCATTGCTTTTCTTTGTATCCTTAGTGTTGATGTGTTTTGCTATTTTGGATGAGGTTTCAAAGTTGTCAAATAGGGGCTTGTTTGAGACACAAAGCATTATAGTAAAACCGGTGAATAAATTTCAAATTTCAACACCATTTGAATTGTGTGGCTTGACTATGTGTTGATAGTGAGAAAAAAAATGGAGATTGTTTAATGCTTTCTAGGTGTAAAGCGAAGGACTGACTTCAGAAATTATTACTTGAAGCTCTAAGCTTGTTTAGCATCTTTTTAGACTTTGTTGGTGGAACTGAATAATATTTGTGAATTTCCAGGTACGTGGATTTATGGGACAACAGCAGCTAGAAAATGCCCTTACTGGCATGGATCTAGTAATTATTCCGGCTGGTGTACCAAGGAAACCGGGAATGACAAGGGATGATCTTTTCAACATCAATGCTGGAATTGTTAAAACTCTATGTGAAGGAATTGCCAAGTGCTGCCCAAGAGCTATTGTTAATGTGATCAGTAATCCTGTAAACTCTACAGTTCCAATTGCGGAGGAAGTGTTCAAGAAAGCTGGAACTTTTGATCCTAAGCGACTTTTGGGTGTCACAATGCTTGATGTTGTGAGAGCCAATACTTTTGTGGTAAGAGCCTATAACTCTGGCATTTATCCAAGTTTTTAGTTTGTCTTGTATGCTGATGGTTATGAGGAAGACGGAATATACTATTATATGTTCAGGCTTGAAAACTTGTCTACAGTGTTAGGTATTAAGCAGTCTCAGAATACTGTGATCATTTAGGGTGATGACTATTTTGTCGAGTCTCCTAGTGTTATATACTTATATGCCTATATGTGATCCGGTTTCGTCGGGTTCTTCCAGGCTGAAGTTTTGGGACTTGATCCTAGAGATGTTGACGTTCCAGTTGTTGGGGGCCATGCGGGTGTTACAATTTTACCTCTCCTGTCCCAGGTACCATTCAAATGGTGATATATTTGTGCTTGATAAGTGAATACCTCCAGATTACTTGGTCTTAATAGAGGCTACCCTTGTTTTTTCAATTGAAACAGGTTAAGCCCTCGTGTTCTTTCACCTCAGAAGAAATTGACTACCTCACAAATCGCATTCAAAATGGTGGAACTGAAGTTGTCGAGGTAAATTTTTTATATTTCATTGTTTGTTTCTAATTCGAAGGCCTACTCAGACATTTAAACTCACAAGTTCCTCATCTAGTATGGTTAGCCTTTACTTCTACTTGCTTTGGGTAGATTTATATGGCTTTAATGACTAAGATCATAAACCCGGGAGACTAATTATCTAGTGGCTCATATACACCTTGTCCACGACGAATATAATCAACCTATGCGTGGAGTTTGTCTTCAAGTTAGCCAATTGGTTTAAGGTCATGGGTTCTTGCTTTCACTGGTTGTGAAATGACATGAAAGTGATAAACCAAATGGTGACGACTACGTGGACGAAGTGTGCGAAAACCATTTAAGACTTACGAGGATTTAGGAATACGACTTATTGGTTTTCTTGGAGATAATTTGACACGGATTAATTGTGCTATTGTAGATATAATATCACTATTTATTAGACTCTAATCCTTCTATTCCAACTATAAAGTATGCAGATTTATTATGCATTTCTGTGCACTATTGCAAATACGTGTTTCACATACTCAAACGATAACCTCATTCCTTCATTACGCATATTGATTTGGATTATTTGCTGGAAACGATTACTTGGCTGTCTTTTTTGTTCTCTACAAAACCTCCTCCGTGGATTGCCATCTTATTTTTCTTATATTGTTTTGAAAACATTGACGTCCTTTGCAGGCAAAAGCTGGGGCTGGCTCGGCAACACTATCAATGGTAAGACATTTCCGCCATTTTTTCCTCTGCTCGTTTCAGAAATGATCTTTTATTTACATTTTAGCCCTATCTCTTTAATGGTTGAACCTGACACGTTAACAATTATACAGGCCTATGCCGCAGTTAAATTTGCCGATGCATGCCTGCGGGGATTGAGAGGAGATGCTGGCATCATCGAATGCGCTTATGTATCTTCTCAGGTATGTTACCCACAAATATTTTCATGTTCCATCTCGTACAAAGTAGTAACAAATTGACAGTTCATATGATGTTTACTGATATGAAAACTAACCTTCAATAGGTGACCGAACTTCCTTTCTTTGCATCAAAGGTACGGCTTGGCCGTACTGGGGCAGAGGAAATATGCCCTCTCGGTCCCTTGAATGAATACGAGAGGTATGTGGCAAAACATAATCCCGTGCTCTTTTGCTCTAAATGTTGGATTGCATGATCAAAGCTTGGTTTCTGGTTATTGACAGGGCGGGCTTGGAAAAGGCGAAGAAAGAGTTAGCCGGAAGCATTCAGAAGGGAGTTTCATTTGTTAACAAATGAGAAGGTGCCAGTAGGACATTTCTCCTCAATACGGTTCATTTCATCTTTGCTTCCTAGATTCAAATTGAGATAATAGTGTCGGGAAATAAGTGGTATTAGGGCTGTTTCTGTTGTATCAAAACCTCGTGATTCGTAGAATAACGCGACGAGTGCTTTCACGGGACCATAGTGAAGAATCTTGTAATAAACAGCTTGAATTTTGATGGCTGGTTTGTATATTAGAAACTGGTTTTCATCATCAAGATCAGACATGAATTGATTGTGGGTTTTGGGCCTGTGTTGTGTGTATCCTGTCAATGCCGGTTTAAATGGGCCGGGCCTAAAAATGCACGTGTTTTTATTGAGTTATTTTTTGTTAGTTTTACGTGTCTCGACACTTAGTGGGAATGTAGATGTAGATCTCGCGGACTGATTTACAGCTATATCTGTGTTTGTGTTGTGAAGCCAATTTGAGCTAGGCCTTTAGTCTGTCAAGATCATGACAAAAAAGCCCATATAAGCCCATATGTCAACTTGGGCTATAAAGCCCTTCAAAGCCTTACTTTTAGAATTTGGTTTGGCCCCATTCCCGTTCCTGTCAGGGTGAGGATTGCGGGTCACCATCAAGTTCGGGTACAATTGTCATTCCTACAAATTTGCAAGAATCCACATCACTTGAAAGTCGAGTTGGGCCAGTACCTGGCAATTTGGGCCGCGGGCCTAAAGTATATCAGACCAAAAAACTTGCACATATTTACTTTGCAACTTTTCATTGGCTCTTATACCATTGAGTGGCGAAACATATTAGGACTGATGTGTGCAATCGTATATTTCAAACCCCACTCGTTTAGGCCCGTGGCTCGCATTATAGGTAGCATGACCTAAAATTTGAAATGTCAACAAAACTTTCTACATTTGGAGCATCTTCTTTTTGCTCTTAATTAGGGTTTAATACATACATCCAATTATTGTAAATGATAGAGCAAAACAATGGGGAAAAGAACTTTAGAAAATTTGGGAACAAATTGATAGATGGTAGGGAATTGGAAATTATTGAGAAAGTAAGGTAAGGCAAGGTTTGGTTGAACAATAGCTATTTGAAAAGAGAAGAGCCTATGAAAGTTGAAACATTTCAATAATTAAAGCAAAAGCTATAGACTATATAAGAATTTGCCTTTCTTTTTATAGTCCCTCTTGTATTATAGGCTTCTATTCTATTTCCTTGCTCATGGGCCTTACCATGGCCCACAAATCAATCACAATGTGTCCTCTATTTCATATAAGTCATTTTCTCAATTTTCCATTTTGGTCCCTCAATTATTCATTATGTTCTAAAATGGTACTCAATTCAATTTTATTTGAAAATGGCGATAACATGACGTTTAAGTTAGTTAAATTTGAGCGACGTGGTTGTCAAGTCAACTTAATTGGCAGCACTGTTGTGAATTAGACCAATTGAAAACAAACTAGCATAGCTGATGACCAAATTGAAATAAAATAAAATTGGATACCGATTCTTTAACAAATTAGTTAATTAGAGAACCAAAAGATGCATTTTCCTTTTCTACAACTTTGTTGGATTTAAGTATTGTTTGGTTCTCAAGAAAAGCAATTCTACTTTGTTGAAACACTTTCTTCTTCTTTTTTCTTCCTTGAAGGTTGTTGAGAAAAGTTGCACCAAACAAGCCCTAAAGAGACAAAGCCATTGTTGGCTTAGGTGAAAGGTTGCTATAATGGATCTTGTGTTGATGTGTGCTCTATCAATTACTTTATGGGCGAAAAAGTAATTGTCATTTTCTTCACAGCTGCTATGCTCTCTTGAAATCGTGCCCTACCACTTTCACATGTATTTGATTTGTCCCAAAAAGAAAGTGATTGAACATGAATTTCTCATCTTCAATGGTATCTTCAAATTACAAGGTTTGAAACTAATCTTTTAGTTATTGAGAATAGTTTGTCGATTCGTGTTGTAACAAGACGCACGATACTGATATACGACATGAAATTAGTGTGTTTAATATCGCATGTTTTACAATTGTATTGCAGTATTCAACATATTTGATAATTGTGTCATGTTTTGCGTTGGGCCTCCAAAACACACACACGGTTAATCAGTTGTTTTGTAAAATGCACAATATGCCCAACGTCCACACGTAAAGGTATAGTTGTAAATTAACATTAGAAACGTGTCAAACGTATTGGTTCTATCATGCATATTGTGTTGGATTGTGTCCATACACTTTTCATGTTCATGTTTTACCATTCAATACAGTTACTAAACGTGTCGTGTTCACTTTCGGTCATGCAACACACAATTAACCTTCAATACGACACAAATGTGACACACTGCCACCTCTAGCTTTCAGTCTGGTCCAAATTAAAAGAAGCTAACCAAAAGAAATCAGGTTTGGATCACGAATTCTGAAGAAGAATGCGTAAACTGTTTCGACTTAAACCGTATTAACATGTAAAATATAAGATAAAATTACCAAATTCAAAATGAAAGTGTCGGCTTCTACAACCATGAAAAAAATACAAATTTCTTCAAGTACTATCTATATTAACTCAAAATCGAGACAATTTACTTGACCAACTAAAATCTATCCGACTCGAAACGTTACACCTAAATTTGTTACACAATTAAATAGTAGTAATAAAACAAAAGTGCAACAATACCTAAGTGATTGAGTGAGTCATATCCTAAGTGATATTTTGCTTTAGTGATTGTTTAACTAATTCCATTAAATCAAAATTCAAAGTTTGACAAAAGGGTCACAAAAAGGGTCATGTCTTTATAAGGAAAATGAGGTATATGCAGATCCAATCCATGCAATTTTATGCCTTCTTTTCTGGATACTTTAATTCTGCATTAAAATATGACATTTCAGTAGTGTTTGTGTGGTAAAAAGTACCATTATTTTTGGAGTGCTGTGGCCATTTAATTTGATCACTATCTATCTTGTTAAAATTGCAAATCTACACATCAATTACCATTTATTTTTTAGCAATGGTTGCTCATCAAATTATATATATATATAGTTTTCTTTAGTTCTTCATCGATATTTTATACTACCGACAAAATTTTTTATCGGGTGTTGTTTCATTTACTACAAAAATAATTATTTTTGTCGACAATAAATTTATTAGTTGTCGCGAAAAGTGACCTAAATCTAGATGATAGTCATAAACATAAGTTCGTCTGACATTAATAAAAGCTCAATATGAGTATGATTTGCTTTTTTTGACAAGATTTTAGTCACGAAAAGTAGTGTTTCGGTGACGACAATCTTCGATCATGCAGTTTCTAACATTTGTGACAAGTTATTTGGCGATTGATTGTTTTAGGCTTGGACGAAAAATCGAGACTTTGGCGACGGAAAGAGGCTATCGCAGAAAGTAAGATTTCTTGCGGTGATTCTTTTGTTTCTTACGCTATTATCTATTAAATAAAATATAAAATTATTATAACTATCATAACTTGCTCCAACTAAGATTTGTTTGGCAAAAAAAATTATTTTATTTTTATTTTTTCTGGAGAAATCACCAAAGAAAATGTGGGGGTTTTGGCCAAACCCCTACTAGTATATTAAAATCGAGATTCAGGACATAGAGGGATAAAAAGAGTCTTATCTCTGCAAATGCACCTACTGCAAGGTTAAATGAATGTAAAATTTCATAAATAGCTTTTCGGGACGGAAAGTAACTAGACATACCCTATCACTCTCAACAATAGTATTAAAAGTAGTAGGAGATTTAAAAACCACAATACAATCACTGAGCCAAGATAAACCAAAGCATGCTAACCAATCCGCAACACAGTTCGTCTCCCGAAGAATATGAAAATTCAGAGTATCTCCAAGCAAAGCAATACACGCACGCCTCATGTAAGAGAAAGACCATGAACAAACCCTAAAACCGCTAAAAAATTTAAAATTCAATACGCTTAAACTGTTTAACTCAACGGACTTTGTATATATAAACAAAAATAATGGTAATTAAAAATAAAAACATCACACATGCACATTCATTTATTTGTAATAGATAGAGTTGTTTAGATTGGCACCAATAACTAATTCCTCAAAGGGTAGAGACAATATATTTCCTGAACAATAGAAAAATATATAGTAGCATTCAATTCAATAAATATTAAATACAACTACATTTTAGGTTCAAAACCTTAAATGAAGTCAAAGAATTAGAAATATGAGATAGACACCATTAAATTCCTAGTGTTTTTTATTTTCTTCTGTGAGCCCCATAAACATTAAATTTGGTCCTAGCTATGATTATGAATGTGACATTGCCTCCTCAATTTTACAATAGAGCTTTAAATGGTTATATTATTTTCAATTTTACAAGAGTTTTACTTGATAATTTACTTCAAAATAATATTTTATTCATTTTAAATTGAATTTTTTTCTCACAAAAAAATCTTACTTTTCGCCGCTAAAGTTTCGATTTCGGTGTCTAAGACTAAAACTGGTCGCCGCCAAATAACTTGTAACGCATGTTAAAAACTTTTTTGCGACGGAAAATTGTTTTCGCCCAAACACTACTTTCCGCGACGAAAATTTGTCATGAAAACCAAATCATCTACGTATTGAGCTTTTATCTTTGACAATCCAGCTGGTGTCTATGACAATCATTCATATTTGGACCACCTTCTGTGACATCCAATGAATTTACTGTCGCGGAAACTGATTATTTTTGTAGTGTCTTAACCATGAGATTTATGAAGCGGGCCCGCGATCAGTGCATAATCAACACTTCTAAATCATACAAAACTCATACAAATTCTCATTTAAACCGAAAGTGTAAAATGACTATCTCTACCAAAAACAATTGCATTCTCTAAGTCTTGAACTCTTCCTACTATAAATGAAAATGTAAAAATAAAAATACAAAGAAGATATATCATATTTTGATGTTTCCTATCCTACTTTACTATTGTTTTCAAAGAGTTTCATTTTTCTAAAATAGTGGAATATTAGATAAAATATAGTTGTAGCAAAAAGAGAGGTTGATTTGGCTTGACAAAACACCTACTCCCAATCAATCTCATGCCTATATCCATATTTCTAAGTCTATGTTAGATTCATTTCAAAAAGTTGTTTGTCATGTTCCTCACCTTTACATCTATTCTCATCTTTCATTCACTCATCCACTATTTTTTTTAATTTTTTACATTTTTAAAATATATTCACATCAATCATATACCTCATATAATAATTCAAATGGGAATCCTTGTCCTTCCCAACTCTTCCTTTTTTTTTTCTTTGATTTATAGTTCTTTGTTTTATTAAATCCATCTTTCAATTCTCATGAATCTTGATTATTCAATCACTTCCTAGTTCAACACAAAAATGTGCATATTTTTCAAATGAAAAGAAACAATAATTAAATGTTTGTTCGAACTAAAAAAAAGTATGAAATATATTAAGGTACACATTTATTGAAATATGAAGATAAAAAATTAAAAATTAAGTAATTTTGGTGTCAACTTTTAATCTTAACCTTTAGGTTTTTGAAGCGGGTCCGCGATCAACACAAGATCAACACATTTAAGTTATATTACACTCAAACTAATTCTCATTCTATCCGAAAACGTAGACTCGTAAGGGTGGGAAAACACTCCCTACCAAATGCAGTTGCATTCCCTGAATCTTGAACTCAAAAACTCGGATTAAGCAAAAGCAATTCATTGCCAGGTCGACCCATCGCTTGGTGGTAATTTCAGTGTCTAACTTTAAAAGAGTCTTATAAAATCATTCCTAATGTATATTAATGTTGTTTTTTTATTGTTGTCATGGTGTGGCCCTTGGGAGTGTGGGTTGGTGGAAATTAGGTTGTCATTTATCTCTATCTCCTATAAATACTAAATAGTTAATTCTTGAAAATTTAGAATCTAAATGACCTAGAAAAGAAGGAACCTAGATTATTTATGAACATGTCTGTCCTCTTCTGCACTTTCTTTCATCCATTGACTTCTTGAGCTTCAACACTCAATACCTATAGTTGTACGATTCTTTCACTTCACTCCTCAATTACTAGATTTTTAAATTAATTTGTACACCTTAGTTGAATTCGATCTTCCTTTATGCATAGGATATATTTTAGTAGAGAAACTCAACTAAAAGTTTTAACCGCGATGCATGTCGTTTATGTATACTCATTTTCGTGTATTTGTTCTTAAGTTTAAATTATCCATCAAATAACAAGATTAGATGTAAAAATAGAAAGTTTTTTTTTCAATAATAGATAATCTAATTCAAGAACAAACCAAACTAAGTCAGTATAAAAACAAAATTAGTCTCGACTATTTTATGGGTACGGAGGAATTTGACAAATAACTCATCTAAGAGGTGAACTAATTTCTTCTATTAACATCTAAGTTGAATTTATTGCCATGCCAATTTGTTAATTAAGGAACAAATTTTTAGAAAATAGAAAATCTTGTCCATTTAATTTAACTATTATCTGCTCAACTTTTATAGCAATACTAGAGATTGTCTATACGTACATTAATTTTTTTGTGAGAATTTAGATCTTTCACAATCAAACTGTAACGGTGAATTGGACCCGCTCGGACGAAAATATCATAATTAGAGTACAAATATTTTGTAACATTGTGACAACTTTAGGGTACACTGTAATTACTCATATACTTTACATGTAATACTATAATAATAGCTACATTTAATCATTAAAAAAAATAGAAAATAATGCTACTATACTACTTAGTACAAAACAATAATGAGAAGTTGAAAAAGAAAACAAGTTGGTGAACAAAAGGTAGAGAAACACACACACACACAGGTAGAATAATCAAGAGAGCTCATGATCCCAAGACCATTTAATGTTGAAATCAATATATGAATCCAACTTTGATCCATCCATCAATCAAACCCTAAAAACCAAAAATATCCCAAAAACAACACAAGTGTTCCATTTTCTTAGGTTAGGGTTTCCTGCAAAACCTGAAATATAAAAGAAAAAAAAGATGTGTTTCATGAGTCATCTAATCATTCATGTCATGTCCTCATGCCACCCAAGAAGCCATTGTTAGGGTTGGGTAGCTCCAAAATATATATGCTGTAAATTTTTTGAACAAAAAGATGGAGATGCTTCATGGTAATGGCCATGCATAGAGCATCAATCACTCAATCAATTTTGCTTTGTCAAATCAGAATCCAACACCCACATGTCCATACAATAATGTGTACCACCACCACATCAAACAAGTCCACTTATGTATATATAGCTTTTTGTCACAATATATTCTTCTTCTTTTCACTACATTACATGATAAATAAACTCATGTTTTTGTTTTGTTTTGTTTTGTTTTCTCCAATTGCCTTACAAAATATTATGAGTTTGGGGTTGATTTTAATCTTATGGTAGGACTTATATGAGTGTTTGATGTGCAAGATTGACCGATCTAGTTTAAATTTGTTCGGTTTAAACAAAATAGAGCATCGAATAAAAAAAAGTTACATTCGAAGTGTTGGTAGTAGTTTCACATTTTGATGTCGTATGGAGAACATTTTAGTCATTTACTTATTTTAAGAATTTTTCAAATATATATTCTTTTTGGTCTAAACCATGGAGTTTTAGAGCGGTCGGTTCGGCACTTTGACGGTTGACACATTTGCATCGTTTGATCACACTCAGACTTAGCCACATTCGAGACTTGTTCACAAGTTAAGGATTTCGCATCTCCGTAATGGTGTGTTGAGTGGAGATCGAAGCCGAGACCTCTTCCTACTTACGCAACATGTGTTAACCAACTGCGCCACCCCATGGGTTAAATATTTCATTTCACATTTATTTGACCTAGATATGGAAGATGAAGTATAAATAGTTGTTGTGCAATTCTTTTCCTTTGAGTTTATGTTTTAACAATTCTGTAAGTGAGTTCTTTTTATACTGTTCTTCAACCGTCATTTTAACAAAGAATTGCATTAATGTTTTCCTTAACTTTTTTAATGTGGTGGTGGTAAATATTGCTCTTTCGCACGTTTTGTTTAAATCGATCAACTTTTTCAACCAAACTACTGAACATTAACTTCTAAACTCAGTAATATTTCATCTTGCATCATCTAATATCTCAAAAAGAATGCAACGTGAAAATCTTATTATTCTTTAACAACTTTTCAGTGACTCGTTTTTTATCACAAGACTGTAATCAGATAATACCGTCCGAGCACGACTCATTTTCTCTTTCCCCTAAATTGAAGTGGAAAGACTACTCACCCAACCCATATATCAACGCTTGCATGGATAGAGAGAGCCATAACTTGGCAACAACCATAAGAGGTGCTTGCCCTTTGATAATGGAATTGGATACTACATGTCCTTTTCCACCACTTAATGCTTCACCAACCCTAAAAGATGATCATAACAAAATGATTTTTCCACAATAATTACCAATACTACCCTTGGATGAGAACAAGATTGTTGTTGTGTGGATAAGGGTGTAAAGGACATTTTGCACATCTTGGTTTGTCACATACATATTTTGCTTAGAATCTTCCAATTCATGCTTCAAAACTCAACAACCAAAAAAGGACAATCTCACTAACTCCTCAAGATCTTAAATCCATTTGTGTTTGGGATTTGCATGTGGGTGGTCACGTGCCATGCATATGGCAGATACCTTTTTATTTTTATGAGGGTCCCAAAACCCCAATTGATATTTCCCGAAATTAGAAACCATAAATTGAACCCTACCCTTCCTTGTCTTTTGGGTCACAAGCTTGGAGATTTATGGAGGGCAAGTAGTTTTTGAATTTAAGACATGTAGATGTACCAAAGGGCTCTTTTGCTTATTGTAGAGGGAAGCTTGCACTCATTAAACTCATCAAATATCGACATGCTACTGATATTGTGAATGGTTTGTTCCATCGTTTCGTTAACACGTAATAATGTCCAGTTTACGTCGAACGTGACACATGAACGTTATGCTTAAATACAATTTAATGTCGAATACATGTTGATTCAATCTAAAGTTGAACTGGTTTGTTGATAGAAATGCCTAGATTCGAAGACTGACATATTTCACTGAATGTTAACAATTCAGTTATTTAACATCAAAAAATATGAAATACATGTAAATTTGGTACAAGTAAATTACATGTTGATAGGACGACACCTTCAACAAAGTCGAGTCTTCTACTCATGCCATCATCTCCTCCAAACTCTCTTTCCAATCCCCACCTCCGGGATGGTCACTTTTTAGCTTGGGGAACGCAACCAGCCTTGGCAGTCTCTGCTACCCTGGCTTGGCCTTCACATATTGTAATTTTCTTGACTTTTCTTTAACGTTTGTACTTCGTTTTCTTTTTGGGAACCCATTAGTATAAGTAATCTTTCTTCGCTGATACAAAAAAAGTCACTCCATACGACCAAACTCATATCGTGAAGACTAAGAACCACATCTCTGATCGGAGGTGAAAAGTAAACTCCTGTTATTCACGAAGACTGTTCTAGATCTCCACCGGAGGGTGAATTTACATGCATCATCATTACTCAACATCAATGTCTTCCCCATGATGAAACAAGTGAATGAGATAAAATTGCAGCTAAAACTTCACTTTCCTCCACACCCATTTGAAATAAATTCAGAGAAGAAGTGCCATAAAGAGGGGAGCAAAGCAAAAGGGTGTAGGAGTATTTGCACACTCAAGCAAAGACACAGTGACCTACAGGTCTTGGTAATTGAAAGGCACTTGTGTGATATTGATCTATACTCATCTCATCATTGAATCCATAGCATGAAATGAAAACCAACACAAACTTCCAAAAACCACCCACATTTGGGTCTCCCTCAACCCTTCCTTTTCAATGTCACAAACCACTCCTTAAAGACACTGACTCACTTCTCTCTGGTCTGGTCTCATGTTTCTCACTGTGACCCTCATTATTTTCCTTTGCAGGCTGTGCCATTATAAACACAGTGCACAGAAGGTCAAGCCAAAGAGCAGAGCAAAACAGAGCAGTGAGTGAGTACTACACACACATTATGAACATTGAACAAGACAAAGTTTTTATATAGAAAATTTAAATACTCTTCCCCACCAAATCATACTGTACATATCCATACTAAAAAAAACCTTCAAACATTAACACCTTAATAGTTAGACCAAATGAAACAACACATAATGGAGGGAAAAAAAGAGAAGCTAACACAACTCATGGAATGTGGAGAACACTAGAGAGCATCTTGCATTTCAGATGCTGAGAAGATCTGGTGGTGGTGGTGGTGGTGGTGATTGTGGCGGCGGCGGGTTGTTGTTGTCTTTCGAGTCTTTGATCGTTGCAGAGGGAGACTCGATTCCCGTTGACGATTCTGTGATTGTCCCGTCGCCTTGTTTCGACTTTGGGAGCTCGGTGAGGATTTGGACGACTTCCCTCATCGTGGGGCGCTCGACTGCCTGTTCTTCCACGCAGAGCATGGCGACGTAGAATACGTGCATGACCTCGTGGAGGGGAACGGAGGGGAGCCTCGGGTCAAGGATTTTCAGCACTCCTTCCTTGTTTGAGTCCGTCATTTTTCGCACCCATTGGACTATGTCCACGCCATCCCCGAATTCCCCAACCGGTTTCCTTCCACTAACTAGTTCCAAGAGGACCACCCCGAAGCTGTACACATCGCTCTTTTCGTCCACCTTCAAGGTATAGGCATATTCTGCACAAATCAACGTCGGTTTCAGTTGAAATCCTAATTGCTTTCGATGGATATTCGTTGAAGTTCAATACAACAAATTCGAATTCTCTAATTACTTTAGCTTTATCAAGATGCAAAAGACAAGCAACATTCAATGTATGTGGAATAAAAGTCACAATGTCCCTCCAAAGCTTGGTCCCTCCATGTTGCCTAAAACTATACCCTCCAAAGAAAGGTACTAACCTTAATGAATGATTGAGTATTTGAGCCTAAAAAGACCTTATCTATGGGAGCAAACAACAATTAAACAGAGCATTCATCAAAGAACACACAATCAAGACAATTCACATAGATTAAGTTAACAACATTAAAACTTTGTTGGATCATACCTGGGGCTATGTATCCATAAGAGCCAGCAATAGCAGACATGCACTCGGATGTCCCGGAGTCTTGCAAGAACTTGGCAAGGCCGAAATCAGCAACATGAGCTTCGAAATTGGAGTCGAGCAGGATGTTATTTGACTTCACGTCGCGATGGACAATCAAAGGCGAGCAATCGTGGTGGAGATAGCATAGCCCTTTCGCAGCCTCCACCGCGATCTTATACCTCGTGTCCCAGTGCAAATGGCCTCCCTTCTTGCCATGAAGAACCTCACCCAAGCTCCCATTAGGCATGTACTCGTACACCAAGAGATTCGTTTCGTGGTTCGAGCAAAACCCGAGCAACCTAACAATGTGGCGGTGTCGGATCCTACCAAGGGTCTGTATCTCAGCATTGAACCCGTGGTCATGGGAGGAACCCCGGCTCATAGCCGGGAGCCTCTTCACAGCGACATGATCGCCATTTGGCATCGAGCCCTTGTACACAATACCGGCGCCTCCTTTTCCTATAATATTGTCCTCCTTCAAAGAATCAAGAACATCATCACAAGTGAAGTCCAAGCGCTGGAAAGCCGTTAGCTTCCAAGCGCGAGACTCGTGCGCCTTCTTCAAGGACCGAGCCTTGATTATTGCTGCAACTGCGAAAGCAATTGAGCATACGAGCAATCCGATAACCAGCAATAGCTTCAGAGAAGACGAGAGCTTCCCTTTGACATGTTCTTGATGGGAATTCGCATCCCCGTCTTTGCACGGGCCCAAGTACGGGCCACAAAGCTCAGGGTTACCGAGAAATGAGGTGTAATTGAAGTAACTAAACTGTCCGGTGCCCGGAACCAAACCGGAGAGATTGTTATATGAGAAATCAACAGAGGTTAAGCTTTGCATATATGATATTGATGAAGGAATGTTACCAACAAGATGGTTTCTTGAGAGGTTTAGGTAGTTTAGTATCCTCATTCCGGTAATCTGGTTCGGTATCTCTCCGGCGAGCTCGTTCCGGCTCAGATCAACGAATGTTAACAACTTGCATTGGCTAATTTCAGGAGCAATTGGTCCTGAAAACCTGTTGTGGCTAAAGTCCATCTTCGAAAGCTGCTGCAACCTCCCGATTTCAGCTGGGATTCGACCCGAGAACTTGTTGCCGTCGAGGAGAAGCTTCTGGAGGCCGGAGAAGTTGCCGATGCTCGGCGGGAGGGACCCACTAAGGTTGTTGTTGGAGAGACTGATCTGACCAAGATTCACAGCAATTGAATCAGTCACCGGAAACTCGCCGGAGAGAATGTTCCCCTGAAGCTCGACTTGGGTCAGCTTCGGCAATCCGAAAAGCCCCTCCGGAATCGACCCGTTGAAATAATTGTCCCCCATTCGGATCCGGCTCAGAGACTGGCACGACCCGAGCGATTTTGGGATCGACCCGAACAAGAAATTTCCTAGAGCGATCAGGGTCTGGAGGTGGTTACCGGAACAGAGGTCCGGAGGGAGAGTTCCGGTCAATTTGTTGGATGAGAGATCGAGGAGCACGAGCTTCCCATTTCTGCCGAGGTTTTGAGGAATGCTCCCGGTGAAATTGTTCTCCCACAGCTGAAGCACCTCCAGCTCCGGCAAGTCTCCGATGAACTCCGGGATCGAGCCGTGGAGCTTGTTCCTGAACAGATTCAGAAGCGTCAGGTTCTTGAGATTCGAAAAGGCCGTGGGAATCTCTCCGACGAACATGTTGTTGGACAAATCCATGGATTTCAAGCTCTTCAAGCTCCCGAGCTCAGGCGTCAATGATCCGGAAAGACCGTTCACTTGAAGAAACAGAGTATCCAGATTCTGCAACTTCCCAATCTCCGGCAGAATCTCGCCGCTCAACCCGCAGTTCGCGGCGTCGAACCTGACCAACGCCGACAGGTTTCCGATTTCCGCGGGCAAGCCGCCTTCGAAGCTGTTGAAGTATCCAAGATAGAGCTCCTTCAGGGTCGTCAAGTTTCCGATCTGGGGAGGTATTTTCCCGGCGAGCTCGTTGCCGGAAACCGCCAGGTACTCGATAAACTCCCATCGGCCGTACTCGGGAGGAATGCTGCCGGAGAAGAAGTTGCCGCCGAGATGCAAGTGACGGAGCCTCGGCATTTCGGAGACCTCCACCGGCAAGCCTCCGGTCATGTTGTTGTTGTACAAATCCAAAACCTCCAAGCTCTTGAGCAGAGAAAGCTCGGGAGGAAACGACTCGTTGAACACATTATTGGACAAGTTTAGAAGTCGGAGCCCGGAGACGGCTGAGATCTCCGGCGGGATGGGACCCAAAAAATTGTTTGCCGCAACGGTGAGGTTTGCGAGAAATCGGAGGTGGGCGACGTCAGGGGAGAGCGTGCCGGAGAGGTTGAGGCCGGAGAGGTCGAGGGCGGTGACGTGGCGGTGGGCGTCGCAGGTGACGCCGGACCAGGTGCAGTGACTGGTGGAGGCGTTCCAGTCGGCGAGAGCAGAGCCTGGGTCGTCGGAAATGGAGGCTTTCAGGGAGAGGAGGGCTCGGTACTCCGGCATGTGCGCGGCGGAGGAGAGGTGGAGGAGGAGGAAGAGAAGGAGGAGGAGACGCATTTTTTGGAAGAAAGGTTGGATTTTTTTGGGTGGGTTTTGGGTCTCCGGCGACGGAGAGAGAGAGAGAGTAGATGGGAAGGAGAGTGAGGGTTCAGTGAGCTTTACAAGAAGGATGGGAAGGCGTGATTTTATTGTTTTATTTATTTATTTATGAAATAATAATATTTCAAATATTTCAAAAAAATAATGTTTTTTTTGTTTTTTAGATAAATATTTTTAGATTTATGGATAAATTAAAAATATGCTGTATACTTGTATGTAATACAAAACAATTTTTTTTATTGTTATTTTTTTTAAGTAGTTAGGTTAGGTAACTATCAAATTTTCTTTAAAAAAAATGAAAGTTAATTTAGGTGTTAACGAAACAAAATTAGTTTAGTCATTTTGAAAATTGGACATGTAGTTTTGTTGTTTACATTTGAATAAAAGACAAAATAATACTAGATTGGATGTAGGTAAGTATATATAAATTGATTTACACTTCCACATTAGTAAAATAATTTTAGTTTAATATTGAAAATTTTGATTCTAAATAAGATTAACATTGTGCTTTCCCTTGGATTCTCTTTACCCTAACCTCATTCTCTTTATCTCTCTCTTTTTTATTTTTTCTTTTTTCATATAACAAATCTATGGCTAAGTGATTGAAGGTGGCCTAATGTAATTGTCGAATCGGATGCAAGTCAGGTGATTTCAGCTTTAAAGATCGGAGGGAAGGATTCATTGAAGATATCCGTCTTTAGGTAGATCAATTCTCTAGAGTACAACTTTCTCGTATTAAGCGGTCTGCAAACCAGATGACTCATAACTTAGCTAAGTCGTCAAGTTTTGTGTTAAGTCTGGAAGGATAACTTCAAGAAATGATGGATGATCTGCATTAACAAATTCACTGCTTATATTATTTTGTTTTTTTTGGTCTAAACCATGGGGTTACAAAGCGGGCTCACACTTTGGCGATTAACACATTTAAGCCGTTTAACCACCCCCAAACAAATCTTCATTCGATGTTTGTTCACAGGTTGAGGATTGCACCTCTCTCTATGAGTGTGTAGAGTTAAGATCGAAGTCGATACCTATTCTTACTCATGCAGCTTGTGTTAACCAACTACGTCATCCCATGAGTTTTTACTTGGTATATATGAATTTCAACTTTTATTTTGTGGTGGGTTGTGAAGGGTCCATTGTATAGGTGTTTCAATTTGGTCAAAGTGACTGGTTTGAGGATTTGGCATGTTGTGTTGGAGATCACTTCCCACTCCACAGACCATACAGAGTCCTCAGAGAGATCAGTGTATCAATAAGGCCATGTTTGTCCCAATTTCAAGTAATTTTCAGTAGCTCTCACTCACCATAACAACACAATAAATCCTAAATTTGGTCACATATATATTTGACCCATAACTCTGCTATTCACCACACTATTTTGTAGCTTCTTCTCCACTTTCTCTGTAGAATCAACCTTCAGAATATGACATTTTCAAGTGTTTAAACATGGCCATGAAAGTGACTATTACTACCATTTATCCCATGATGTCTTGAAAATCACATGTACTTGGTGTGTTCATCGAGTCATCAGTTTGATTCATTTATTCAACAAAACTGTTTGGCAACACGATTAACGGGTAAGTTTTATTTTACAAATTTTTTTACTGTAGAGTTTAAATCAACGCACTTCGTTGTACATATAAACAACTTTAATCGACCAATTCAAGAAGAGTAGTTAATAGTTAGGTTACAAGTGAAATTCATTGATGAATGCAATGCAGATGTGGTAGTAAAATTTGGGACTCAATGATGTAATTTTAGGGCATGAAATGGAGAAAGCAGGTCCTAACAGATATTCTTGGGTGCTACTTAACTTTCTCACCTGAAAAACTAGCTTAGAGAGCGAGGTTTTTTCTCACACTTATAAAACAAACACTGCCCCTTTCACAACCAATGTGGAATAAACTCAATAATCTCGAACGTAGATGTTGCAACCATGGGTTTTGACACCATTTTAGGGTGTTATTGGGCATTCTCACCTCAAAAGTTACCTCAAAAGGTAAGACTTTTTCTCACAATTATAAAGCAAGCATCAACGCATTCCATAAGACCACAACCGACGTGGGAAAAACCCAACAGTTCCAACTCCAGTTAATCAATCGCAACTCTCTCACACACAATTTTCACCAAAACCTGCTACGACATACAGTTCAAACCGACGCTCTCCGTCACACATCGACCCATTCAAGAAGAGTAGTAGTTAATAGTTAGGTCTCCAAGTGAACACTCCATTGATGAACACAATGTAGATGGAGAAGCAAAAACATGGGCTCAATGATGCAATAGTGAGGCATGAAATGAAATGGGTGACACAACACAATGGGACCATATAGGCTGAAAGAGTGAGTGTGAGCAGAAAAAGCAAAGGCATGTCATGACCAAAATGTACCAAACTTTTCACCAAATGAGCTATTGGTTTGGGCAGTGAGGTTTTTACCCATATTTAGGTGACTATGCTCTCATTGTGTCTTTGTGTAGAATCTTAGATAAGCAATGGAAAGAAACCAGAAAGCACTGAATCAGTAACACATGGAAGCAAGAAAAGAGATAAATAGAGGAAAATAATTATGATATTCTACAACAACAACAAAAAATATATATAATTATTAAAGGAGCCATAATTTTGCTGGGTAAGATAAAAAGCTAGCTGGTCAAATTTGGTTGACTGACATAGAGAGACACCACAAGTGTTTTTATTTGAAGATCATATTCTTGTCTATGCTCTTTTTATTTTTCCCATAATTACCACAGTCCCCACCAATTTTTTTTTTTCATTTCCCATATCACAAATGTAATAGTAATATATTGAGCATATACGTGTATATTTTGGCATGTGTTAAAATTTTAGATGGAATTTAAATTTGAATTTACATATATCTAAGTTCATTGTTATAATTTTAGAAAAAAATCAATAGAGTTTGCAATATGAGAAAATAAAATTCAGCCACTAAATAATACTCAATGATGTGATGTTAAATTATCGATTAACACTCTTATATGTTCCAATGAATTTGTGGGTGCAGAGCATTTGTCAGGATCTATTTCTTTATGTGTCTTGTATGATAATATAGACCAATAGATAATGACTGAAATTTCAGACACTTTTATAATTTTATTATCTCATTTGTGTATGTAATGAATTATAATTTGAATCATTGCAAAAAAACATACTTAACGAGATTTTTTATTCGATGACTAAACCCGAATGTAGATGAAAATAGTAATATTTTGAGAACACATACTGAGTTTAGCACTCCCAAACCCAATAGGGTTTAATGTATATCAGTTGCACTAATAAGGTGGTGACACCTCATTTAAATCATGGATCTGGATGGGTCGCTCCGCTCCTTCAAATTCACTTGGGTGGGTATAAGTGATTTTAAATGAAGTGTCATAACCTTATTGGTTTTGTTAAGTTATAACTGATATAACTTTATATCAGTCAACTGATATACATTTTACCCTATATATATAATCTTTAAGTTGGGCCATGTTTGGATAATTGGAGATTCTCATAAACAAGAAAAAGATTAAAAAAATTAATATTTACAATTATTGGTTTATTTAGGTTTGTATAGAGATAGACAGTGATAGTCAGTGCAAGAGAAGCAGTAGCAGAAGCTGCTTTTGCTTTCTGGTTGCGAAAATGACCGTTCAGCCCTTCCTCCCACGCCTAGCAAAACGACACAGTATGGGCTGTAGTGTCTTATTTCCTCATTAAATTACCATAACACCCTCCTTATATGGAACTAGAAAGCGCTTAATTTATAAAATTGACTTGTGGATACTTAAAAGTGGTTAATGACAAAAGTGGCTCAAAATAACAAAACAGGTCATGTGGATTCGAGGGGTGTTTAGGTAATTTCAATCCAAACAGAGTACAGATGTGAAGGCATGTGTCTTTTTGGCCTCTTCTCTCCATACCACTGACCACTGTGTTAAATTAATTAACTTGCAGTGCTAATTACCAAAACAACACTGATAAATAAAACCTTCTCTAATTCAGATAAATTTCTTTTTTTTCCTATTTATTTCTGATATAAGGTTTTATCAGTTGACTGATATAAGGTTTTATCAGTTGCAACTTAACAAAACCAATGAGGTGATGACATCTCATTTAAAATCACTTATACCCAGGAGCGGAGCGACCTGTCCGGATCCATGATTTTAAATGAGATGTCATCACATTATTAGTTCAACTGATATAACTTTATATCAGTCAACTGATATACATCATACTCTTTATTTAAACTCAAATAGCAAACCTTGTGAAAATACAAAAATATTGGTTTTAACTTTATTCATATATCATGTAATTAGGGTTTATAAACCACAACAAGAGGAATAAAAGGAAAGGGTAAATTAGTTTTGTCTCTACTGAATAGGTATGTTTTTTTGCTTTTAGCACACGTCTGGATTTTTTATGGTTTTGTCCTATAAATTTTTTATTTTTTTTATAAAAAAAA
>JAYMTK010000236.1:0-26029 GCA_036897405.1 Pelargonium myrrhifolium
GGGACCTTATGCTCGGGTCCCGGTCATTAGGGTGTTGCCTGGTTTCTGAGTCTGGAACCTTATGCTCGGGTCCCAGGCCTCTCGTGACCTTATGACTCGGTCCCTGATCATCCGGGACCTTATGCTTGGGTCCCGGGTCTTCACGTCTGATTCGCCACGTTGATGCCTCTGACTGGTTCGTGGGTCTCGTGTTATTTTTGGTAGTAACAGAACCCCTTCTCCAAACAAAAAATTATTAGTTAATTATATTTTGATAATAAGTTAATTGGTATTTTTTTTATATATGATCATAAGAATACAATAGTAAATATATCACAATAAACAACTTAATCTTAATTTTTTTTGAGTGTTTTTTTTATTGTAGAAGTATAATTGAGGTGTTTAGTCCAGCGTTAGGTTCGTTGTCTGGGTTGGGTTCCAGCTCGAGCAAAAAAGGATGGGGTTGAAGTTTCCCCTTATTATTTATTATTATTTTTTTTTTGCAGTTGATTTACATTTATTCGTTGAGGTTACAGTTGACCAAGCTAGAGTTATTTGAATAGTACTTGATGTTTTCTATCTGACTTCCAGACAAAAGATTAGTTTTTCCGTCTAGATATTTTACTTCCAATGTTTTTGAGGGAGATACAAGGAGCAAATAAGGTCCATGTTAGGCATTGACTCATCAGATGATTTGGGAAACTATTTAGGAATGTCCCTCCACTGCAAGGGAATGAGAGTGTCTAACTATAATTTTGTTATTGACAAGGTTCACAATAGGCTTGCAACCTAGAAATCAAAGTTTTCAACTCTTGTAAGGCAATCGACTCTTTTCAAATTAGTCATGGCTGCTATGCCAACCTATGTCATGCAAAATGAATTACTGCCAATTCAGATTTGTCGTCGTCTCGATAAGCTTAATGGTAAATTCATATGGGAAAATTTTGATTCTCATCAAGGAATTAGCCTTGTCAGCTGATCGTTTGTTTGTCAATCCAAGAGGCATGGGGGTTTTGGGCTTCATCCAATAGAGCTTGTCAACCAGGCAACGCTGGGTAAGGCCACATGGAAGATTTTGATGGACCCGAAACCTTTGTGGGAGTAGATTATAACATACAAGTATGATTTGACAAGTCTGGCAGATACGAGAGCCTGTCGAGCGGGATGCTCCCGATTGTAGAGAGAGATTTATAAGTGTGTTTCGATTCTTCGGAATGGCTTCACTTGGCACATTGGAGACGATTCAAAAATTGATATTTTTTATGATGTATGTTTGGAGGGAAAGTCTTTAGTTGATTATCCCAACTTGGATTTTTCAAGAAAATTTTTGGTTAGTTCGGCCCTTACTAGCAATTGTGGTTGGCGTTTGGACATGTTGCTTCAATGGCTACTTATCAATTGGATTCAGAAAATCTAAGGTTTCCTATTTTTCAGGATGAACTAGGTGAGGATCGAATTGTGTGGGGCTTGAGAAGAATGGAAATTACTCGGTCAGATCGGCTTTTCGTGCTTTAAACATGTCTTATGCTACTGTGCTTAGTGAGTGGAATAAAGTTTGGAGTTGCAGAAGGCGGCTAAATGGAATCATTTATTATGTCTGGCGATGTATGATCAACTTTTGTTGAATGCACATCGTTTCAGATGCAAGTAGACTACATCAGCTTGATGTGTCATTTGTTGGTCTGAATTGGAAACTTCTCTCCACATCCTTTGAGACTATTCCAATGCAAGATTAATCTAGGCTACATTGACTCTTTCCACTTTGTGTGCTTGTTTCTTTTCAACTGCTATTAAAAATACTGGATCGTTTTGAATTTATTTGCTACTAGCAAGAAAATTGTTGGTTGGGGTGCCCCCTTGGGGCTATATTTTTGGGGTTATTGTATGAAGTATTTGGGGATGGCATTGTGGTTATTTAGGATAACTATGTTATTTCTTCTAATCTTGTTAACACGGTTATCACATATGATATGACAATTGATACTATTGTTCATTTTGTTGGTACTGTTGTTGAAAAAGTGAAGGTGATGGTTTCTTGGTCAGCGTCGATTAGGGGTTGGATGAAATTTAATTGTGATGGTGCCCCTAAGGGTAATACTGGAACTGCTGCTATGGGAGGAGTAATTAAGGATCATAATGGGTCTTGGTTGTTGGGACTCTTTGGGTCGTTGGGTTAGAGCTCAATCACGATGGGAGAGCTTGAAAAACGTGAGGACTGGGTTGCAACGTTGTGTTCCACATGGTCTTGAGGGATGTTGTCAATATCTTCTTTAATGGTATGGTCAACATCGTAAAAGATTTGTTGTATTTGGATTGGCATGTCTTGATGCATCATGTGTTTAGAGAGGGAAATGGAGTGGTGAATGTTTTGGCTAACATGGGTTGCTCTGATATGGTTGGCTTTATACGGTGGGATACTCTAGCTGATTTTGCTGTTTTTTCAGTGATGGATAATGCATGTGGTTGTGCTTGGCCGAGGGTTATGATCAAGGTTATGGTTGGTGGTGTTTCTTTTTTTGTCGTAGTTCATTTTTTTCTTTTCCATTATATCAAAAAAAAAAAGATTAAGGTATAACCCTAATGAGTTTTGACTGCCTAGTACACCAATCAATTACACAGTGAATGAAATAGTATTACTTCGTTTATAATCATTTCATTTTCTCTACTTGTTTCTTTTATTCTTAATTAGAATAAGTGTGTCTTAGGTCCCTTTACTATCTCACTTATTCCACTTGAATTCTTGAACTTCACTTTATTATTGAGAGGTCATAGTATCACTCATTTTATTCCTGCGAGATCCATTCCGTTAAAAAACTGACATAATCCGTAAAAACTAAGCTCCCATCGTCTAACAATTATTGGAAAAAAAATAGTTCAATTATGACTCAAAATGTCCAACTCTAAAACTAACATTTACAAATAAATTGGCAAAATTACTACCAAAATTCAAAAATGTCAAGTTTAGGGTAGTTCATCACAAAATGACAAGTAGATGGTAGTGTAAAGTTAAAAATAAAAAAATAAAAAAATAAAAAAGGTGACAAACTGGGAAAAATTGCATATTTTAAAATTTTCGTCAAAGTTAACTAACAGAAATAGAATGAGTGGAAAATAGTTCAGAGTAGTCTAAATTAACAAGAAAAGTTTAAGAGTATTCAATTACAAAAGATAACAAGTATGGTGTACTTAATAGTTATGAGTGATGCTATATGTCCCAAATTATGTACAAGTTTTTTTTGTTCGAAATGATGCGTCAACTAATAATACATGAATCATGAATCATGTATCATATATGTCAAGTTATTATTCGTTTAAGTTTAATTTTAAATACAAAAATTAAAATACATATATGTCACATAAATTGTCATGTCACTTTGTACACAAAATTTGTACAAAATTTGAGAGATTTACCGATTTCCAATAGTTATATGTAATTAATCCAAAACAAAATGAAAACTAAAATGGGAAGCAACAAAAGCAAAGCAGAGGATCAATATATATGCATGCAGGCAGGCAGCTACATTTTGCAGGTAACGAGATTAACTACCGTAAAGTTAAGCCAACTCCGTCACGTGGGCCCCACATCCTCATTCTTTATCCAACCAACCAAAATATAAATAAACCAAAATCAGAAATTATTAACGGTAACTATCATTATACTCAACTTCCCACCATATGTAAACGTCTATTCGCAATTTCACCTCACTCTCTCTCTCTGTCCTCTAATTTTAAATTTATTTCAGGATATTTAGGAAAATAAATAATCATATGACTGTTTCATCAACTTTTTCTTTTAATATCTTCTGACTCTGTTTTCTATTCCATTTCCCCAATTCCCGTTCTGAATTTGTCCTCAATCATTTGTTCTTGTTCAATTGATTTCGATTAATTTTCTGTCACTCTCTTGGGAATTTCATGTTTGTTTTCTCCCACGGTTTTTCTGTGTGACCCACCAGGATTTCAGTTCTTACCTTTCCGTTTCTTCATGGTTGGCTCATAAGCGACGATCCAGATTCCTCAGCTGGTTCGATTCGTTGACTTACTTGGTGGGTTGGAAAATTTGGGGAATGTTCAATAATTGCCTCAAATTTTCTGTTATGGGGTTGTGGTTTGGGTTAGGGTTAGCCAATTCTTAAGTTTCAAGTAATTTGGGGTGTTGGGTTTTTCATGAATTTCTGCAAGTCAATGGATTTTCTTGGAATTGGCAGTGGCTCTTTCTTATTTATTCAGAGTTTGTAGGTTTATACAGTTTTTTGGGATAATTTTTGGAGAGCCTGATTTTTCAATGGCAAAGGTTGTTACCGAGAGCAATGGCCTTAAAAATGATTCTCTTGGTGACAAGGACTCCAAAGAGGTTGAGGATCATGCAAATGGGGAGGAGGATAGTGAGTCCAGTTCTTTGTTGGCGCCTCGGAGAGGTGGGATGTCTAGGGCCAGGAATCCACCAAAGACGCGGCGGAAAGTTCAGTGGACTGATAATCATGGAAATAAGCTTGTTGAGGTATTAGAATTTCAACCAAGGTATTATATTGTGCATTTCATGAATTTTGATGTTTATTTCTGTTATGTACATTTCATATTGGAGTTGCATCCTTTAGTTCTTTTTTAGTGTGGTTTCCTTGTTTTGGGTCGAATTTCTAATATTGTTTTTGTTTCTTGTTCTATGATATGAGATGAAATAATTTGTTCCAACTTCTGAAACTTCTTTGATACCATACCAATCTAGCTTAAGAATTGATACATAGTGGTAAGTTGTATATATATTGTATGGTAATGGATTCATGTAGTTGGTTTTAACCTAGTTTGCAAGGCTTCGATGTTATTGTTGTTTTAGCATGTTGTAAGTGCTTCACCACTAGTGTGTTTTTGGCTATTGTGGAGGTATATGTTCTTATGAATAGTCAATACTTGGAGCGTTTTGTATTGGCTATAAAGGACACTCGAATCTTAGCCTTGCCAGAGCATTAGTTATTACCTCTAAATTTGTGCCAATCCGTGGATATGATATTTTACAAGTAGTAATCTCTATTCTTGGCAATGCGTTACAATTATGGATGGGGTTGAAGTGGATCAAAAGTTGTTAGGTGAGTTTAGCTTTATCCAGTTCAGAAGGTGTTGTCCTTGGCCTACACTCCACTACCAGAATTACTAAGCTAGTATCATTACATAGCTAGGTTTGGCATGTACAGATTTAGTTGGCATAAAAAATGTAACTCTGAGCTGTCCAGCTTTTGTCCAATTGATAGAAGTTTTGTAACTTTTCCAAACTCCTGGCAAGTTTGTTATGTTCATCCCAGAAACTACATTTAACTCTACAAGTTAGGTGTATTGTCTTCCACATTTGCAACTGTATTGTGGCTTCATTATACCTCTTGGACTAAAGGGCACTGCAAAAGCACCACCTCCCCCATTTCTAAATAATAATAATAATAATAATAAATGTAATAATATAAGGCACTATTGATTGTTCACTTACTCAGAGCACTGAAGAGTATGTATATGTTAACTTATTGTTGCAAACTAACTGCGAGATGGACTATTTTTTTGCTTTTGTCATGGACTTATCACCATAACTACTTTTTCACAAGGTTGATTCATTAGGGACTTGCATTTTGTAGTGTGGTTTGCTCAATATCTGATGTCTAAGAGTATGCATCAACAAAGAGGTTATTAAAGTAAAGTATGTTAGTACTATCATTCAACTAATACTACCTCTAAGATTCATGTAGGTTATTTTGTTTATAATTCCATCTTAGTCTCCATAACTCCCTTCTGTCACAACTTCCATTGAGACTTGTTATAGTTTTTTTTTATTTGCTTGTTGTTCATTATTTATAAACATTAAATAGGATCAAACTAGACGCGAGAAAACAAAACCTAACTCTAACATTATGGTTTTCAGAGAATGCTGAATTTGTTAACTTCGGTAGTTCTTATTTGGGCACTTAGTTTTTTGTTTTTGTTTTGAAAGTAACAATTCATAACTTAAGAATTCAAATATAATGAGTCTAAAACAACTTGGGGTAAGGCATACCCATCCCAAGAACATGAACAACTGCCTAACACACAATTAGAGTACCTAGCCATAGCATTGGCAACCTCAATTGTAGACCTAAGAACAAAAGAGAAAGTTACCCTTAAAAACAATTGTGAGAGTATTAAACATTCACTAATACGGAGGCCGAAATAAATTTGGTCACCTGGCCAAACTTAAGGCCCAAGATCACCTCCTGAGCATCAAGCTCAAAAATCATTGTCTGCCAATCCCGAGCTCGGGCTCGAGCCCACTCCATCGCTTCCAGGAGAGCCGTAGCCTTGGCCATCCTCGACAACACCTTTCCCGACCACACTCTACACCCCACCCTCACACTTCCCATCCTTTATGCTCCACCCATTTGCCACCATACTTGATAGCATCCGGGAACATTTCCCTATTTACATTCACCTAAAATCAGCCCGTTTCTATCTTGATCACGCCTTCTACTCCCCATCATCCTTTCCACACCAACTCATTTCTCCTCTTCCACACACCCCCACCATCCCTCTCGGCCAGACTCACATCCCTTTGCGCTGCCACATCCCCCAACCATGCCTCAACTCTGTTAAAAGCTAAAGCCAGCTCCATTATCCTCCAACATTCTCGAGCTCCACTATATTGTAGTAATGAATGCGATATTGACTCAAGCTTCGACCCACGACATGGGCACTTACTTTTAACTTCCACTCTTCTCGTTGTCAAGGTAACCAACATAGGCAAGCAAACCACCCCAACCTTCCACATAAATAATTTAAATTTTGGTGGGACCTTCAGTTTCCAAAGATTTCTCCACAAATCACCCAAAACACCCGCCTCCTCCTCTCCTACCCCCACAAGCCAACGATACCCATACCTGACTGAGTCCCTCCCTTTAATATCCCAAGCCCACATCCTAGAATCATCATGGACCCAATGACTTACTGGATGCTCAAAACTCAATCCCGATTGGTTATATATAGTTAGATGGTCCGAAGCAATTTTATTTAGAACACAATTTCACTGATCTATGACATTTTTTTTATCTAATTACATCACAACTCCACATTCTTAATTACAACATCATGATTGAGATCATTTTTAATGTTTCATATTTGAAAGCATGTTCAATTATGAACTTTTTAAGGAATCTGTTTATTTCATCCTTTTGGTAGATGTAAGCATAGCATTATTTTTTTTTTTTAAATTTGAAATGTTAGGTTGTGTTATTGATTCTAGAAGCTGAAACATGACTCTCTGAAAAAGATATCTTTGGTTCTGCCCATTTTGTTAATTGATTGCTTAATTGGGTGAATAATCTTATTGAACTCCTCAATTTGCTTCATCTATAAAAATGAATTTTTGGTGCTCCGTGGACTTGATAAAAATAAAACATTGTCGAAACACTATTATATATGTACTTGTAGTGCATTCAGAACTGCAAACAAGTTTGATTGGTGTTGACCTTTCAATATGATTTAATTGGGAAGATTATTTATTGGCACACTCTTATTTGTATTTGCAGTGATGCAAGCGACAGTGAGGAGGATGACGACTCAGATTCTTGCCTATGTACAATAATGTAGATAACTTTATACAGAAACTAAACAGGAACAATAAACCAACGGGGTCATTCTTTTCAAGTCTATTTTGATGATTTGAGTATAAGGCCCTTGTTTCCAGCTTGGAGTGCTAAGCGGCCGAAGGTCAAAATATGGGGGAACATGGCAACTTCTTTGATTCAACAACATTTCATTGTTTTCCACATAGGTAGTCTCATTTCCTTTGAGGGTTTGTGGTGACCTTTCTTTGTGAGCAGGTTTTAAATTTGTTGCATCTTCTTTCTCTCATGGATGTATATATCTTATTTAGCTCAGTTGAGCTTTTTCATGCTTTATATTGTATTTGTGGAATTTCATCTCAACAAGAATATATGCTTTCCAGAAACCCGGTAGTCTTCAAGAAATGAATTAATATGTCGATTCTTGCTTTTAACCACACGCTTTTTTCGTTTGAATGGAAATAGATTTGCTTTCTTTGTACAAATTTTTACTTTCATGCATATATATGTATATATGTATATGCACTTATTCAGCATCTGAAGTCAAGTTACTGACCATGTCAACATAACAATCTCTCAAAACCACATTGTTGCATCTATTATTTTCTTTCTTACAAATAACAATAAATCATCACAACATAAGGTATATAGTAAAACTCACAATCATCATCACTCGGAAAAGTAAAAAATGAATCAGAAAAAACAACTAATTGTTCAATCATGCCAATCTGGTGAAATTTAAGACTCCTCTATCTTCTCCATTCCTCTATGAGTTTGATGATCTCTTTACCTCTGTTTCTTTGATTACATTCTCTGAACAGCTACTTTCGGTCATGTTCATCCAGTTTGAAAGGCTCGCATCAACTGCAAATTCTTGCATCCATGGCTTGGACTGGTTTTGGTTTGCCTCTGAATCGAAACTGAAAGGTAAGAAACCGGAACTTGGTTTTGAACCGAATGCAACATTCTCCTTCCTTGGGTACTTGGGTGCTGAACTTGTTGCTCTTGATTTAATTGCTTTCTTCCCTCTTGTTCGTGGTATTTTGGTATATTTTGAGCTAGTCTCCGGCCTTAAGATTAATTACAGGAAGTCCAAATCCATTTGCTTGCGCGCTTCAGACGGTATCGCAAACAATATCGCGAGAAGTTTGGGTTGCCAACTCGGCTCATTTCCTCTCGACTACCTCGGCTTTAAACTCCGGGCCAATCCGCGCTTTTGTTCCACATGGGATCCGATTGTCAGTAAATTCAAGAAGAAACTTGCAACTTGGCAGGCCAAGCTCATCTCTTTTGGTGGTAGGCAAACCCTTATCAGGTCAGAATTATCATCACTCCCGTTATTCTATATGTCGATCTTCAAAGCTCCAAAATCGGTGATTGAAAAGCTTGAAGCCATCGAAAGGAATTTTTTATGGGGCGGTAACAACTCAAAACGAGCTTTGTGTAAAGTAAAATGGTCTCTCGTAAGAAAACAATGTGGGGGTCTTGGTATCAGACAACTCGCTTTAGCAAATCAAAGTTTATTATCGAAGTGGTGGTGGCGTTTTGCTTCGGATCACGATTCACTGTGGAAAAAGCTTATTTGTTTCAAATATGGATGGGATGTCAATCAATGGAACTTGGAGTTTGTCAACTCTCGAAAACTCTCTCCGGCAATCATGCAGTTGGTGGAATTACAAAAAGAGGTTGGATTCATGGACTTGTTCGGATCAAAAGGGGTTCGCTGGTCAATCGGCAATGGCAATCTGGTAAAATTCTGGACTGACACATGGGTGTCCGACTTGCCGTTATCACTCACCCACCCCAGGCTATTCATGATCAGCACTGGTAAGGACAAATGTGTCAGTTATTTTCACAACTCTAGTCGTTCTCCTCCTTGGTGCTTGAACTTTCGGAGGCAACTACGTTCATGGGAGGAGGACAGCCTCTCTGATCTCATGGAAAAATTGGCTGGCTTCCGTTTAAATCAATCACGTCAAGATCTGGCGGTGTGGGTTCATGGGAAAAATGGCAAGTTCACAGTGGGTAGAGCATATGAGTTGCTTAGCAGCTCCTTATCTCACAGCTCAGTCTGCACCTCTTTTCTTTGGCAATCTCAAGTGCCCCCAAAGATGCAATCGTTGGCTTGGCTTGTGGCTCTAAACAGCATACTCATAGCCTTCTTTCTTGAAAATAGAGGCATGCATCTCAGTATTATGCAGTGCAGGTGTCAGCTATGTAACACTGGATTTGATGAGTGCTCTCATCTTTTTCTCCACTGTCCATGGTCTCTTATGGTCTGGTGTGGTGTGCTTGGTTGGTGGTCCATTTACCTGGATAAATTCACCTTGCAATTTTTCTTCATTGTAATATGTTGTAATTTTTGGCCTCTTGTACTTGTCTCTTCCTCTTTGGAAGATTTTGAATAAAGTACCTATTGCTGATAAAAAAAAAAAAAAAATAAGACTTCATCTATCTCATAACGAGTATCATGTACTTTTACATTTTTGTCTCCAAATAAATATGTAATTTTTCAAAAAATTAGTTACATATGAATGGTAAGTAATACATGTACAATGTTTAATATTTTTTGAATTTTTAAAACATATAGGTGAGCTATTTGGTCAATTAATGAATGCCACACTTAAATCCTCTCTGTTTTGTATGATATTTTGTTTGCATATGAAATTATAACAATATTGGTAGGGATTTTGTATTAACAAGTGAAGTGAAGATTGTTTTCATGAGATCCACAAGTCAAAAGTTGGGACAGTTTTATTATATTGTAGCTCAAAACAAGCAAGTGGGCTTCTCCAATTTAATGACAGTCACATGTTGTCCAATAAATGATTGTTGTTAGATAGTGAGGACGTCATTTTCAGGAATATACTGTATGTTACAATTTCACATCACTCTTTTATTACTACTTATCCTCTTCTCGGAATCTTCCTTCGTACATCATATTGTACCTTTACTATATCTCATCAATTCAAATCCAATCACAAATTTGGACCAAACAAACTCTAATATCATACTTGAACCCAAGAGTGTGTGCAATATGTTTCTAATTGCTTGAATGTGTATTGGGTTGCACATATTAGCCCGAAAATCAAATTCGAACCACAAAGCACACTTGCGCTACATTAGAAACGGTTTGGATTCGCGTAGAAAATAAAGAAACTGACTACCTTAGCTCGGTTCATGATTTCGGTCACCCAAAACTATAAAAAACTGAACCGAACGAAGATTATATACGTATTATATTTTTAGTCTTGATTTGCGAGGGAATAAACACATACAGAGCTATGAGAAGCGCATGTCCTGCAATGGAGAAAGGTAGAAGACGAAGTTGCTTCGGAAGTTTTGTTGAGATAAAAAGTCCATTTGTTTTTCCTGTGTTTTGAGTCTATAGTAAACGCATAAGAGATTAAGATGTTGGTGTTAAACATCTACTAAGCAATTTTTACTCCAATACTTAACACCTACTATAATAGATGCTAATAAAAGAGAGAATGTGAGACACTGAATCTTAGCATCGGATGCTAAGCTTATCATCTCCTCTTTAACACCTCATACTCCAATGTTTAGCACGGCTTCAAAAAGGGTCTAAAACTCTTAGAATTTCTTTTAACTTCTCTTATTGTAGATGCTCTTAGAGTCTCTCTTACCATCTCCGATACTAAGCAATTTTTGAGATGCTAAGCATGTTTTGCATGCCACAAGTGTTCCCAAACAAGGCCATAGTATAGGAATTTATTTTGTTCCCAAAAGATGCAAAATAAATATTCAATATCAATGGTTTTTGCGACCCGCCTTAATGTGTAACATGTATATCCTTGCTCTATTCTTTTGTTTAGTATTTCCAGAACTTGAGAGTTAAATTACATAAACTATGAAAATATAATCTTTAAAGCCTGCTTTCTTTGTCTAACCTTTTTTTTTTTTCTTCTAACGAATTCCTTTTGTCTTTCCTTATTTTTTTCTGTTTGCAAAAAGAATTTGTTGATATCATGTTCATATGAACAACCAAAGGCCGCAGTATCCAGCCATGCTACATGATCTTCGTCGGCAATTAGTTGAGTCGACTCCACAATCTTCATCACTTGAACATCGGTGGTCCATCCGTCTATCGGGAATGTGACAAACACTCTCCATCTGCTGCTTCCCACAAGCAGTAGCAGGGCACACTTGCAAAGACATTGCGCTCACTCGTCTTGCTTGATTTGCCTCCTGCACCACAACATTGTATCCAAATACAAATACAAATTCCAATGGATGTGTTTAATGATTGAATGATGCAAGTACACTTATAGATGTGCAGGAAGGTAGAAGATGTATACCGGCATGAAAGTCCAATTAGTTGGGATGTACGCCTCAGGAAGCCGGTCGTGCCATGAACTCAACACCGGGAGAGGGTGACCCTCAGTTGTAAAAATATAATTCCGGTTAACCAAAAATGAATCATCAAACAGAAGATATAAATACTTGCACCTACAAGAGAACAGTATATATTATTTTCTGGTGCCATTGAATGTGAAAGGGAATTCCAATGACGAGATGCTGAAAGGAACAAAAAAAGAGCTCTTACGTTTCAGCAAGGAAGAAACTATGTTGATGATCTTCCAATTGCATGGTTGTCACGTCTCTGATGCTTGCAAAACCTCCTTCCACTTTGGTGTATAAATTAAGCGAATTCACAATTGATTCACCCACTTCCATGTACCATGGATCTGATAATATGCAGAAAACAAATTAGTTGCTAGATGTTAAACTCAGAATAGTCCAAAACGCCACTTAAGCACCGCAAGAATGAAAAGAAAGCAATCCATTGCCATTTGCCTAAGGCCAATTACATTATGCATATATCTTAAACTATTACTGTCATTTTAAATAATAAAAAAAAAATCGAAGACAAAAAAGAAATACCCAATACAAGCATAGGAAATCAGAACAGAAAAATTAAATCTTGGCAATTGGGATCAAGGAGAGAGACCTTTGGTTGCTTGATACAAGTAGAATGTGGATTCTGCCAATTCAGGGCGCAGAGGATAATATTTCTCTGTAGGATGCAACATTTGATGGTCTAGCAAGTACCTACAGATTTCATATTTTCTTCATCAACTAGAACACTTGCATCAGAAAAATGCTAACCAGATCCAAAGATATCATGAATAGAGGGAGGGGGCTCATGACTCTCCAAGAGCATGTTGGTTACCTCTCTGGTAGTACACCAAATCTCTGCCATACATGGAAAAATTCGCGGTGAGATGAGTTTGCAGCTGCAATATCCCCAACGAGAACCTGCATAAGCCAAAACTCAAATATAAGCATCAGAAGATTCTTACCAAGCTTTTGGATTCTCATTCAGAATTTTTTAAATAACTTCAGTTCATTACCTGTAGACCAGGCCAAAATGCTTGAAGGCTTGTGAGCTGCCAGTAAGTTGGTTTTCCAGTCCGCATATCAGCTTCATGGTACCTACATAAGAGTATAATCAATAAAATGTCTAACATATTTTTGTCTCCAGATTACAAAAGTACCACTTTGCATGGATCGAATCTTCATATTCTTTTTACTAACAAAACACCTGTCATACTACTCAAGTTTAACCTACAGATTTTACAATACACGTTCACATACTATTAGGTTGCATTTGGATTTTATTTGAAATTTGGGATTTGAAATGTTGTATTTCTAATGCAAAGATAATGTTTGGGAAACCATAAAATTTCAAATGAGAAGGTATGAGTTCTCATTTGAAATCCCATGATGTAGGCATGTTTCGAATCCTATTGGATTTGAGATGAATCCAAATAAACATTGAACCAAATTCAGGATTTCAAATGAAATACATGAATTCAAATAGACTATTAATTTTTTTTTATGTCGTCTTAATCTAAACCCGAAATAAATAGAAAAATAAATAGAAAATGTTTCAACTAAACAAGTTCTCTGAATTCTCCAAGTTTCGTACGTAAAACAAGAAAACTGGAAAATGAAAACGAAAACGAAAAACAAAATAACAAAAAAAAAATTGTTTTCTAGAACTAAATGAGCCCTAAGGCATCCATTCTGAGGCAAATTAACCATACATGAACTCTGAATGAGTTCTGCGTATATCCCCATTTATTTATTTCTATAGGCAACTGCCACTGCCACTGCAACAATTGGAACTACCAGCTTGAGACTTATTCTAGAGAATCTCTATCATTTTACAATTATTACATGTGGTAACTTGCTATGTATATAAAGTTCTGGTGAAGAAAGAACTAGAAGAAGAAAAAAAAAAATAAAGATAAGAAAACCATCAATTTCATAATTAACACATATAGGTAAGATAAATAAACCAGCAGAGCAAAAATATTAAGACTTATTGAATGATGTGCTCTTCATAAAAAATGGTCTGGAACCAAAAATTTGGAATATGTAATCAAACTAAATACATGATCCATGCCAGGCCACCCAACTCCCATACTGACATTAGCAATCAAATGGCTGATGGCTCAACAAAACAAGAACCATGTAAACAGTCAATGCCGATGACAGAATATCCCACTCGAGAGCACAGCATAATTAGAAAACAAAAGAGACTCAACTGAACTGCTCTAAATAGTTGAACCCCGTTTGTTGGCTAGATACGACTAAGAATGAAAAGCAAAAAGACAGGAACCTGAGTCTAATAGATTTGAAAATAGAGTGTTAAAAAAAAGTCAGTTTTCAAATAAGAAAGTGGTCAGTACAGTACCATGGGCCATGTCTGAAATATTTCTGCACAGCAAGATAAGCAGACTGAAACATTCTCCAGAACTCTTCCTTTCCAAAAAGAATATGGGCTTTGAATAGGTACTCATAAAATGAATCAACACCTTAAAGAAGCCATACAAAATCTAGAGTCAGAAACAATTTGGTCTATCCATCAAATATGAGGAGAAAGATATGTGATATATTCGGATCGATTAGGCATTTCAAGTTAGATATAGCTATTCAATCATAAGATACAATATCAGTATATCTAATGAAATGAAGTTGGTACATATGAGCACTGTGGCAATATACAACCTAGAACCCAGAGAAGTACCAGATGCAAAGAAAACATACCAGCCCCAATGCCAGATGAATGCTCGATCCATTGCCCAGTTACCACGTCCAGCGTAGTTCCCACTAGATTCAAAGAACTACGCATGCGCCATAACTTACGTAGAGCACGTAAAGCAGCAGATTCGTATCTTGGGTCACCAGTTAATCGTGATAATGCTCCCATTTCAAGAATCAGAGAACCTGAATCCAGAGATTGAAAGTTACCAATTTCAGGACAGCAAATCTTAAGGTGGCCTCATCACAAAAGTAAGAGATAATCTTCTCACCACACCCCGAAGTGCTTGTTTCAGTCGTTTCATTCTCTATCACTCCATACTGTCGACAGAATTTTGCATTGATGTGGAGTCATATATCTTACAAACAAAACCATTAAAAATATGTACTTCTCAATTTTGATTCAAAAGATCATGTAAAACACAAGTAACAACCAAGATTTTTTCATCCAAATATAAACACTACACCAAATACCATCATTAATGCATGCTCAGCTTTCAATTGATCACATTATGAGATTTCAAGCCTAGATAGTGGTACTGGCACTTGTTTATTTATCTGTAAAAAATATGACTTCAGAAAAGTTTTCCATTCCCAATACATTAGAAAAACATCCCATCTGGAGTCCAGCAGGTAGGCACTGCATCTTTTTTAGTTTTTTCATTTGATTAGCAACCTTCAGAAAAGAATTTCTTCAAGGTTCATAATAAGGACGCACACTAATTTTATGAAAAAGCAGTTTGAACATCTTTTCATTTATCTTATATCATTTTATCCCAATGTCTTTGAGATCACTTCCGATACACCTTTCTGGAAAAGGCTCATCTCTATGAATCTTTCCCTCATAGGGCCATCTACCTTGATTAAAGAAAAGCTAATTTCTCGTAGAGAAAACATCTCTAAATCTCTTGCTTGTGGATCTCGATACCCACAAAAACATTTTGCTTAACATTGTTTGAGACAAATACTTAACAATTTGGATCCTAGCCAACTGCCTTTCTGGAATCCAGAGACAATTTAATTATTTAAAGTGGAACTGCTAGCACCGAGTTTGGCCTAATATGATGCAAGCCTGAATTGGTTATGCATAGAATGTTTTACAAGAACATTTTTTAGGCAGTCCAACTGTTCTCCATGAATGATAGCATATATGTCTACTGCATCTCATTTTCTTGGGACTATAATACTAACTACGGACACTATTTCTCTAAATTCCTCCAAGCATCGGGTTAGTTCACTTAGAGTGTACCTTTCACATTAAATGAAACAATGACACAATTATGTCTAATTTGATGAGAAAGCATGATACAGGCAAACATTCCACCAACATCTATACTAACAACTGCTGATTTACATATTTATACCAATTGCAATGCAACCACTACTAGTGCCACATTTTTAAAGATCTTATTGCAGACAAAAGCGCACATTACTGTGATGGGAAATTATGAATTATTAAATACATGGAAGAGCCAAAAACTGCAAGTTAACTTGAAAATGAAAAACTAGTTTTCAACTTAAGCATGTTATAGGTAATACCTTTAAATTAATCCAAGCATAGGGCAATCCAGTAGGCGTATCAAATGCAGGTAGAAAGCGTCTCCCTAAATCTTCAGCCAGATAAAGTAGTTGATTCTTGTAAATTCCTTGAACCAACCTGTTTGTAGAGTCAGTTGCAAGAATATGAGCAGAAACAAGTCCTCCAAGAACTCTAATGTTGCACTACAAATAGCGGTCAAACGGAAAAGAACACTATTAAAATAATTCAAAATAAATATCACCCTGACCATAAATTTAAATTATACAAAACTATAGTCGCCAACCTCAGTGATTTCAACTTGTTGAAACTATACTACTAGTAGCATTAAAAGCAGTGAAGACAACTGAAACTGTTTATATATATATAAGGAATTTTGGAGTATGATACCTCAAATAGATTTATCCTTGCATCAAGGTCAAAAGATAGATTCTCAGAAAGCCAAAGAACAGCCCTTTCAAATTCCGTGTGGTTACCCAAGACAACAAGGCTGAGAAATAGATAGATGGGTTACAATTAGAGCAAACCAAGGACAAACAAAGAAAATAGCATTTTTTTTTTTTTGACAGGAGCTACACAACAGGGGTAGCTCTCCCCTTAAACCCATAACCCACCCCACCCAAATAACCCAAAAACCCCACCCCATACCGCCGGCAAGGAGGCTCGAACCCAAGACCTCAAAGGGAAAACTCAAGTGCTTAACCACTTGGTCCACATGCCATTGGTCACTTCACATTCTTTTAAACTTATAAAAATGATAATTTAAAATCTTTAAATGATTTTATTTTTATGATGATATACAATACAAGATATCAAGGTGTTTTTATATATGATTCATAAATGTATTGTTCACAGTTAATGTACAACTTAATGGCTCAGTCAAAATAAATTAAAATATAATCTATTGAACATATTCTGGTAATAAAAACCCGAGCAACGCCGGATTATAAAACTAGTATTAATTTAAAACGAAATTGTATACCATTCAAAAAAAAATGAAATTGTATAGCTGAGTGACGTGCCTTGTCTATTTTGTCTAATTCGGTTGCTTAATTATACAATTTTATTTCAAAACGATTCCATTTTAAATTTAGGTAACTTAAACATCATAAGTCAAACAAAAAAAAATTTAAAAAAATAGTGTCAAGTCATCATAATTTGACGACTCATTATAAAGTTGACAAATTCAAGCAAAATAATATACTTCAAATAAATTATAATAATAAATCGTCGGCTTTGTTTAGTCCTTCCACACACTCGGCATTGAAAGACTTGATTTGTCAAGAATCGGAAGTGAAGATAATTGATGGGTTGGGTTCATGTACTATTTGGGGGCACTGGTTGGAATAGGGAGGAATAAGACATATATGTTCCGTTGCTTGTTAGATTCGGTCATGACTAAGTTGTGTATTTGGAATCACAAATTTTTGTCTGTGGTTGGCAAGGAGGTGCTTTTGAAATCGGTGGCTCAAGCACTTCCTACTTACTTAATGAGTTTCTATTTGATCCCGACGACAATTTCGGATGCACTTGAGAAGTTGTGGAATGCATATTGGTGGGGTTTGAGTGGAAATGGAGGAGGAGCGATCCATTGAAAGGCGTGGGACAAATTATGTCGTCGTATGTTTTATGGGGGGCTCGACTTTAGAAGTGACAAGGAATTTAACTTGACTATACTCGAAAAGCAGTGATGGATGCTTATTACAAGCCTGAATTATCTTTTCCAGAGTAAAAATTTTCCGGACTTTGATTTCATGAATGCTATTTTGGGAGCTAATCCCAACTACATGTGGCATTCTATTTTTCAGTCGGGAGGTGTTACGGAAAGGAGTGAGATAGAGAATAGGGGATGGAAGAACGATACATGTCTGTAAGGATAATTGGCTTGGCGATGGGGAAGGGTCGGATGTGTGTCGCGGGGAATTGAGGAGTACGCACGGGGTTCGAGAGTTTATGATTCTGGGATGGGGTAGTTGGAATATGCCGAGGGTGGAGGCTGCATTTCCTATAGAGGTTCAAGAGAAAAATTCTCAATTCCACTGTCAATTTTTGAACATGGTGATGCACTGGTCTGGGAATTTGAGAAGACGGGAGAGTATCTTGTAAGAAGTGTCTATCGGGTCTTGAGACCGAAGATGGGGGAGGACAGGATCAAGGAAATTTGGAAGGCCTTGTGGAATTCTGCAGTGCAGTCGAAAATTAAGATATTTTGGTGGAAAACAGCTACAAAGTCATTGTCGGATACGGCCCGACTTCGACAAAGAGGGTCGGTGGTTATGGAGTTGTACGTGTCGGGTATGTTGTTTGGATTCTGAAACAAATTTTCATGCATTATTAGGTTGTAGTCAGGCAGGGATCTGGGGGTAGGGATGGATTATTAGGTAGTTTCACTGGTCTCGATTCGATTTGGAAGTAGTTGGATTGGACATGTAGAAATTTGACCAAAGCCGAGCTCTGCAAGGCATTATATAGAGGGTGAGCGAAATGGAAGGGGTGTAACCATTTGATATGACATGGTTCCTGGTTGGGGTGTGGGGAGGTGGAATAAATTGCCATGAAAACGTTAGATGGTTAGTGTGGGGTTAATAAGATTGAAGAACAATTGGATGCCAGTAGTACTATAACCCGACAGCATGGTAGTGGGAGATGGGTGAAACCGGACTAGGAAATTATCAAAATCAACACTGATGCGGTTTTGTTTGGTGAGGGGAAGAGTGTTAGGGTGGGATAGATGGCGAGGAACAATGTGGAGGATGGGAGGTAGGAGGGTGATTGCAGAGAGGTTTCGATGGTGGAGGCAATGGCAGTGAGGGAGAGCCTTCTTTGGCTGCGCAAGGAGAGATAGATCAATTTTGTGTTTGAAAGCGACGCTTTGTATGTGATCTCAGATATTAAAGCTATGCATGTTAATCGAAGCAATTGTGGTCTTCTTATTCAGGATATTCTGTCATTAGGGCAGGTAGAGGATGTTGGAACATACATGATTGTCATGTGTATTTGTATGACCAGCTAGGCATTGATGCCAATTAATCAAATCTGATTTTGTGACTCAAAAAAACGTATACTTCAAAAGATTAAAGTTGAACTATATATAGTTTGGAAATCAAAATAATAACAAAAAGAACAGCTTTTGGGGGCATTCCGAGAATCGAACTCGGGACCTCTCGCACCCAAAGCGAGAATCATACCACTAGACCAAATGCCCTCACTGTTTGCTAATTGGTTTTGTTTAATTATATAAATAAGTGGTTAATGATGCTTGCACCTTATTGGCAATTGACATGTTCGAAGTGAGGATTCTGTTTTCCTATTCTTCATGGATTTCTGCATGACCGAAAAATTACTCATTATTAGGATTTTCTTAAAATAATAAAAATGATCATCTCAACCAAAAAGTTATGGGTTGAGACTCTGACAAATCAACAATAATATATAGATACTCTATTTGTGTTTTTTATTTTTTTTGATAGAGCTCAAGTTTGTTTTATGTGTATTTATGGACATGCCAATAAAGATCATATATATCTCCTAGAAATGGACCAAAATTAGTACCATCTTTAGAGAGGAATATGGTTGCAGCCTAAGTTTTTTCAGGTTTCTCAAAATCACAGTTGGTCACTTTAAGGTTTTGTTAGTATTTAAGCTAGTTCCTTTTACGGTAGCTGCATATTGTGTGCATTTATTCAGATTCTTTTCGCAGCTTAATGAAACTATAGTTTTGTGGGTTTGATTGTTCTTGTAGTGAGCATAAGTTTCATATTTTCTTTTTAGATTTCAATATTAGCACTTTTGCTACAAAAATATTTCAAGCAACAGCAAACTGTTTGTGTTTTGCCGGTGAGATTTTGGCAATTAACTATGACTGATATGTGTTATGCCTTAATAGTATTTTGCTATTCATAGATGTGCTCAATAACTATATGTAGAAAATGAAAGTATATTTTGAATGTTTTCAATTGTCTAACATGGTGTGTGCAAACTTGGAAGGGCATATTCTGTCATGTTTTCATTGTAAATAGGCCTGATTGTTTTCAATATTCTATCTCTTGCTCTAATCTGAGTGAAAATCTCTCTATATCTCGATCTTGATCTATTGCCGGAAGCCATGGGATTCAGGTTGTTTCCTTATTTTTGTCTTCTTTTGTTTGTTTCTCTATTTGTGAAGTTCATTCCTATACAATTGTAATATGTAAAGAACCATCTCTCAACAATTTAATATGAGTAGGTAACATATAATGGCTTGAGCTTCCCATACTAAAAAAATCAACTTTGTTAGTAGAGTTTCACTTGTAGCATTATATGTAGCAACTTTACTTTATATTTTTCCGATGTGGGATAACTTTATCACCCACTTCAACACTATATATGCAGCTTCTAAGACCAGACTCGATCTTGTCCATTGAATTTGGTGTCTCAATTGCCTTTTTGGGTTATTTAGATGCTGTAGCTTTTGTTACAACTTTTGCTAAGAATAGCTCTAATAATCAATCTATACAGGAAAAGTTTCTACACCTCAAGAGTTTTGCTTGCTAATCAGTAGAAATTTATGCAAATATCAGAACATACCATACTGAAATCAGTGTACCACAAGTATTGTTGCACTTATGGGCGGCTTGGCACAGCACACGTATACTGTCTCCAAGTTTGCTATCTTAGGAGCTGTGAAATCTGCTGCAGCAGAACTATATGTTTTAGAGTGTCGGACACGTTTAGTCGATTTATTTTTGAAATATATATGTGCCAAACACGATCACATTAAGAAGATGAAAGTTGTCCGTCCGTCGTAGATTGTATAATTGCAAGACCACTGCTCACATAAGTGAGCAAAGTTTGGCTGAGATCGGAACTGTTGTTTTGAATGTCGTGTTCGTGTTCTGCTGATTAATGAGGTTGACTGTACGTTACATGACCCAACATAAACACGACACGTTTAGTAATTGTGTCGAACGATAAAACAAGAATGCAAAACTTTTATAGCACAAAAACACAAATGTGCACGTTTAGTAATCGTGTTCAATAGTTGAACACGAACACAACATGTTTAACACGGTAACAATATAAGGGCCGTGTTTACACAACACGACACTACATTTGGTACAACCAATACGTTATACATTATTATGGTTAATTTACCATTAACCTTAAGTGTGAATGTTGCGTGTGTTCAACACGACTAGCTAATTGTGCATTCGTATTCTGGATACCCGATACAATCAAACATGATCACAACATAAGACTGTAAGGTAATGTGTTCAAAATTGAACTAAACAAAGCCCAATAACTCAAATGGGCCAAAAATAAGCCCAAATAAAAGCCCATATTTAAGATCGTAGGCCCAAAGCAAACCCTTCGTCTTTGTCTAGTAGTTCTGACGTCTGAGCAACTGGAATTAAGGTTTTAGGCAGGGTTTTGGGTGAAGGCTGAGGCTGCTACGCTACGACACTATCTGCGAGCTCTCTCAGCGATTTTGTTGAGCTAAATTTCAGCTGAACAATAGTTCAATAATATCTCGCAAGTAATGGGTAAGAGAGGAAAGAGCCATCAGAAGGTGAAAGACACCACAAACCCTAAGAGAAGACGCCGCCATGAAGACGTTGACCCAGAAGACATGGACGATGAGATTGATGCTTGTATGTCCAAAATCTCAGCTTTTTTTATTGTTTATAGATTAATTTTGCTTTATTACAATTGATTTTAAAATCTGTTTTTTTTTTTGGTTGAGACAAGACAATGATTGATTGGTATTTTTGTGGATTTGTAGTTCATAAACAGAGAGATGTTATTCCTCTAGACATTAATGGTGATGCTGCAGACTCTGACGAAGATAACGAGGAACCAGTATTCGATTTTGAGGTTCTTATTTGCTCTGGCAATTTATATCTGTTACATGCCTTCTTTTTTGGTAGTGAGTGCTGGATAAATTTCATGTTCTATTAAGATATTGGAAATCTGAAGAGATAATTGGAATAGTTTGTAAGATTTCTTAGATATTTAAAAGTGTTTTTTTTTTCTTCTTCTCTTATAGCTTTTATCACTATCAGGTTTTCCGAGCATAGTCCTATAGTTGCAATGTCACGTTGCTGCATAAACAAATATAAGCCATTAAAGCCTAACATGAATTTGGTCATCTCTTTCGAGAATGGAGTAAAATTTTGAAATTGTCACTATCAACCTTCTGGTTTCCTCTATTTCTGATAAACACAATGTAAAACAATTAGCTTTAGTAGGATATGTAAAGGTTTAAAACACCCCTTTTCATCTATCATTTGCTTGTATGCTTATAGTTACTTGTATTCTTTCCAATATTCCTATCACTCTGTATAGGATAATAAGGAGGATGAGGATGAGGATGAGGATGATGAAGGCAGCGACGACGAAGACAATGACGATGACGACGACGACGATACTCCTCTTACTGGCTTTGCAGCAAAAAGTAAGGAAGATACTGTTATATTTCATTTTTTGCATACTTTGTTGTTTGCATTTTGAGGTTGAGTACGATGTTGCTTACTTGCTTCTGTGCTTGATTGTTACTCACTTTTTTATCTCATTAAAGTAGATTATTGTGTAAATGAGACATCCCAAATTAGTGCGTGAAATTTGTAAACTGGTTTGCTTGCCAAAATCATTTCTATTTGAATATACAACTTATTATAATCAGGACATCGCGGATTTACCATCTGGAATTTGATTTTTGAGCTTCCTGCAAACTAGGTATTTCTCTGGGAGAAAGTTCCATAGAGTTCAAAATTTACAGTAGCTCAAGAATGTTTTCACTACAGTGGAAAGATAGGTGTAATTATGTGGGTTTAGCAAATGTGCTACTGTTCATGTTCTGCTGGCAGTGCATCTGAATTGTTTTATGATGATTGTATTTTTCATATAATCTCTATAAACACACTCGCACACATATTGGAATAGCAACTCTAGCTTGTTTTCCATAGGATTTTCTAAGATGGGTATTTACAACTGCACTGGGCCAAGGTGAATTTCATCTAATATTCAATGCATTTTATTTATTTTTTTGTAGTTGCAAGACAACAAAAATTTATGCGGGCAAAGTTTGGTGGAGTTGAGGATGAAATGCATGACGAGGAAGAAGAAGAGGAAGATAAAAAGGCCTGGGGTGGAAGAAAGGACCAATACTATAACGCTGATGAGGTGAGAATTCAAATAAAAATGTCGTTGGTCTTGTCTTCCTCTCTGTTTTTTTCGCTTCTAATTTATGAGCAAAACTTAACTTAGTGCTTATCTCATTGTAAAAGAAGTAATGCTTTCATCTATGTGGTTAATGAAATTTATATTTATGTGCAAGAACACTCTTATGTTGATTATGAAATAATACTAAGTTTTGAATTCATTGTTTTCTGTAATTTTAAAGGCACAATCCAGTGATGAGGCAGATGAGGAGGCTGAAGTTTTGAGGTTGCAGAGGGAAAAAGCAAAATCTTTGTCGATGGAAGACTTTGGTCTTGAAGATGTTAGTGAAGACGAAAGTGATGGCGAACCAACCTTAGAGGTGAGAGTTTCATGTCATTTCAGTGCTTCGTTACTCTAAGATGATGAATTCTCCCTTCTTGTTAGAAGAATATAAATGACACTCTACAATTTGTTAGATAAATATGCATTATATAACTCTTTGAATGACGTATATTTAAATTTCTTACTTCGTGTGAAGGAAATTAAGGTTAAAGGAAAACGTTCATCAAAGTCTTTAGCAAGCAAAGAAACTGAAGAGGACATGGGCTCAACTTACGAGGAGATCAAGAAAGATGTAAATGCTTTGTCAAGGGAGGAACAAATGGATGTTTTGTATAGGTATTTATTAATATCAGCATCATTTAATTTATAAAGTGTACTATGTACTGTGTTTTAGTATTTACAACATAAATGTTAATGAGGCGGGACCAATTATTATTGTTATCTGTTTAACATGGTGTGCAAGTTTTATAAGGGGAAAGTAGATCTTTTAATTTCTGAATGTTTGATGTATTAATTTTTCGTTCTACTTAATACATGGCAGAGTGACTAAGTTTTTAAATGGCATCTATTTGTTACCGAGCCATGAACAACTATTATTGTTCTGTCCTTTACACTGCAATGAAACATTATCTACAAAGTAGATACACACTGCCATTTTAACATGACGAATTGAAGCAAGAAAAGTTATAATGGACACTTGGAAAGCTACATCTCTTTTACTGTTTTTGGATGTTTGGCGTGTTACTTCTTGGTTGTAATTAAATACAAGGCTGAATAACTTTGCTGTAAATTTTGTCAGATGGTATTACTAATTTATTGGATTTCAACTTTTGTTAGCATCTCTGTTTTACTTTCCGGCTGATTTTGCGTGTGGGGACTCTGGTTGCTTATCCTCTCTTTTTGTGAACTTTTTTGACAAACAGTTCTGCTCCAGAGTTAGTTGGTTTACTGTCAGAGCTTAAGGATTCAATTGAAGAACTTGAGAGCAAAGTCAATCCGCTTTTGAGCAAGGTATTGCTGCTCTTCTGTTACTTTAATGCTTTCCTAATAAAAGCTGTTCCTCTATTCATGCAATGAGATGGGTTTATTTTTTTGTGTTCACCGCGTCTATTAAAACCAAAAATCTCCAGTCGTGTTCAATTTTATTTTATCTTTAATATCTATGACCAACATGCACTCATAATCTCTCATGTTGGCACTTTAGACTATTTAACGAATGGATGGGCATAATTATTCAGTTAATGGATATCATATAACAGACATATTATGTGGTCTCTATTCTTGTGTGTCATATTAATGGCATGATCAATTTTGTTTATTTAGCTGGAATTGCTAGGTTGCATTTAAAACTTTCTTGGTTTATCATTTATGGTGACAATTTTCATAATGTCTTGTGAAGCTTAAAGAGAGACAACCCATGATAACAGGTGGAATACGGTTTTTGGAGGTGAAGCAACTTCTTTTGCTGGCCTACTGCCAAGCTATTACCTTCTACCTTCTTCTCAAGTCTGAGGGGCAGCCAGTTCGTGATCATCCTGTCATAGCTCGTCTCGTAGAGATCAAGAGCTTATTGGATAAGGTATTTTCTCCTATTCGAATGATTTTTTGTTTTACTTGTATATTTATTGCCTTTAATTTCTGACATGTGCCTGCATGTCTACTTTTTTAATCTCTCTGTTAACCATATTAACTTTACGGAGTTGGTTAGTTTGTTAATTGACATAATTTGGATGCTGCATTGATGCTCTTCTTTGATCTCATTTGTAAAAAAAGAAACAATTGTCCATCATGCCATGTGTATTGTGCTTGTTTATTATCCCAGAAGCAGAAATTGTTTTCAAGTGTGTGACTTTCTAATGAATGCTCCTCTTGACAGATAAAACAGCTTGATGGGAATCTACCTTCTGATCTTGAGGAGATTCTGAATAAATATCAAGGTGCTGTAACTGTCGAAAAGGATGAAGTAGCATCTGGTTCTTTCACCAAAGACCATGGATCCACACTGGTTACAACTGAGACACGAGAATTACCTGAGGTAACTGCTACTATAACCTTGTATTTTGTTTTCCATTTACTTCTTCAGTTTTCATCTTAAATTGATTTGTTTTCCTCCAAATGCGGCAGCTGCGTGACACAGCTGAGTTGATTGGAGTAGATCCTTCACAGGATTTCAGGAACAGAGGGAAGCACGGTCGTAAGGTGAGTCTTATACGCAATTTTGATCTATTTTTTCTCCCTTCGATGTTGAAATAAAGAAGTACAAAACGTATGTGCATGTGTTTCTGTGCAATATATGCATGTAGCTGCATACATATATGTGTGATGTTTGCTATATTGTTTACATGGAAAACATTTAATATGGCAGAATGATGAAGTTGGTGTTCAG